>JAECUM010061842.1:0-31312 GCA_016617855.1 Megalonaias nervosa | reverse complement strand
CAAGTCAAGGAGGGTGAGGACTGTAATCTTTCCGCTATTCAAAGCAGAGAAAAGGTCATTAACTACTTTCAGAAGAGTAGTTTCAGTACTGTGGCAAGGACGATCTGCAGACTGTACATTGCTAAAAAGACTGTTTGAATTCAGATGAGATACAAGTTGGGATAGAACAACTTTTTCTAAGATTTTTGACATGAATGGGAGATTAGAAACTGGGCGGTAGTTCTTTAAATCGTTATGGTCGAGTGTTGGTTTCTTCGGCAGTTGCTTTACAATGGCAGTTTTGAAAAATGATGGGAATTCCCTGCATGAGAGAGAGGTATTAATAACATCAGTTAGTGAAGGCAATATTGGATCTAAGCACTCAAGCAGCAGTGATGTCGGAATCGGATCAAGTTCACATGCACTCTTCATCACGATTGTACGTACTAAATCCTTAGAGACAGGTTCAAATGCTGCTAACGGTTGCCGCTAAAATTCTGTATCGCAACTGTATGGTGACAACGAGTCAATTGAAATTGTGTTGTCAAGCTTATCTCTAATGGTTTGTACTTTGTCACGAAAGAAATCTGCAAACAGGTCCGGAAGGTCGACTGGAGAGAAGGTAGTTGGAAGTGGGGTACATTTGTTCCTTGACATTAGCTTGTTAGTAATCTCGAATAGCTCTTGCAGCTGGAATATAACAAAACGAAATTGAACATCACATTTGAATGATTCATTTTCTCTTAGAAACAGAGTTTAAAAAAATTATGCGAAATTCAATTAGTCGTTCTGTGATACCGATAGAACAAATTTCATCATATAATCGAGTGTGATCGAACTCAAATTACCGGCATGTCAGCATCATCTGATTCGGTTTTTTTTTTCTTCCCAAGTCCCTGTTGGTGATAGGTCGGCGCTGCCGTATTTCCTCTCTCTCTCTCTCTCTTTAGTTCCTCAATCGGCTTGGTTGTAGACCGTGCTCTTTTCCACTATGCAGTGCAGGTATAGAACTATTTTTCCTTCAAATAAATATAATATCCAACCTAAATACGCGTCGGGTTTTTCCCTTTTAGGATCAAACACTATTCCCACTCCTTTTACCTCAGATATCGTCTATCGTAATTCAACAGAACTAAGCTAAGGTCAGTTCGCAACCTAATACACACTCACAACCCTATTACTAAAGTTAATGCATTTTCTAGCTGCTTTTTGCATTCCTACTCGAACCATGACATAATTAGGCCTCTTACATAAACCATCATACCCCGCTGTGGCTATAAATTACTTTCTTCACTATGATTGTCAACTACCATTCCTAATGATAATACCACCGATTTTCAGTTGAAAAGAAATTCATAACTTAATTACTCAAATGAATTAATGAACTTCATTCTTGTTTTTTTAACTACATTACTTTGCGAATTAGCGATTCATTGACAAAGACTTTGTAAAATCAATTCTTACCATACATGCTACACATCATTTATGAGAGATAAATTTATTCTCACAATTCGTATTGGAGTAATGCATGAAATTCCTGCAATACACGATTTCTATTACACACAAACCCCTAAATCAGAACACCACTATATAATACACGAGTCATAAGACAATTTAAAACAAAGGCATGCAAACCCTTAGCTTCCAAACTCACAGAAAAATTGATGTATCAATTTAAAACGAATGAATTCAAGAAACAATTGCAAACTTACATTAATGCATATTGCATGTGATTCAGACAATACCTTTGTACCTTCCCCAGCCCTTGGTCGCTTATCATCAGAGAATTCCCTCTGTCTCTTCTCTGGCTCTGGGTCTCTCAAATTTCCAGACTTCCTGTCCCATGGAAAATTTGTAACGGGAGAAAACTTTCTCCCCCCCCCCCCTCCACGCAAGAAGTTCTTGCTTCGGCAGAACCATGGGATTTCGTCTGGGGAACACCACCACTTGCATAGCTTAGCCAATCAGAATTACTTTCTCTAACTGCAAAAGATTTTAACACTACCATCGAAGTCACAATAATTCTCTCTAGACTGCCTTTTCTAATGAACTCTCTCTGGACCGCCTTTATTAATAACCATTCTGGAAAATATCATGTTACGACACATGTTTCAAATGGCCCAAGAATCCCCCAAATGTTTGCTTTGGCTTGTCTCAACTGTCATTTTCCGCTTTTGACCTTACAATAACATTGGTTTCTTCCATCAGTCTGACCGTTATCGAACTGACTAATTAAAATTTTCATTTATGCCAGCAAACAAATGAGGTGAACTATTATAATCTGCCAAGTTATTGCGAACCTAGCCCATATGCAAATTTTAAAGGTTACGTGTCACGCTGACAACGACAGAATGTATTGCAAAATTATCTGCATCATTACATCTATTCTATATCTTTGCTCAGATCTGTTATTCCATCCATTAATTTCATCTTTTAAGTTATTAATTACTTAATCCGGTCAATAAAACCGTTGTCTATCATCTCCTAGATAACGATATCCTAAACACCATACTAGGTGGGGGATATATCACGTATCATAATGTATCGCATATCTCCCTCATCCACGCCCTAACACTTGACATATGGATAATACATGGAAAAAACTACAAAAGCATGTGAAAAGTTAGACATACTGAGAAGTTTGAAATTTAAACTTGATAGAAAGTCATCAGAACTTCTTTATTTCACTTTTATAATACCGTTT
This sequence comes from Megalonaias nervosa, assembly GCA_016617855.1. NCBI lineage: Eukaryota > Metazoa > Mollusca > Bivalvia > Unionida > Unionidae > Megalonaias > Megalonaias nervosa. The sequence continues at coordinate 28,629 of JAECUM010061842.1, read as the reverse complement.
ATAGAGGATGGGGTTATTATCTGTGATAACTGCACCCAGCATGACATAGAAAAATACAAGGAAGCCGAAGCATGCTGAATCGTTTGTTGGCAACACAATATACATCATATGCTAGAATTTTAGAGGAGATGAAATGGGAAACAATTTCAGGAAGGCACTACAAATAGAGAATGATAACTTTTTTTAAAAAAAAAATGTATCATGGTATAGCTCCAGAATGCATGCGGGCCTTGACTGATTCTGCCAAGTGTCCACGAGGTAAGCAATAGACTATAGCAATAGAATTCATCATTCCATTTGTTGGGTTAAATCATTTCATTTTACACTGCATCATTTCAATTAATACCACGTTATTTGGAATCTAAATTCATCATTCAGTTTTGTTCATTAAATCATTTCATGTGACACCACATCATTTGGAATCTGGATTTATCGTTTCATTTGCTGGGTTAAATCATTTGATTTCATACTACATCATTTGATTAAAGTAATTTTGGCGGTGACGGCTGCCCAGTGGCCCCGAGTGGCCAAGTGGTCTAAAGCGCTCTCCGTTACGGATCACTGCCATCTCACCTCTGTCTGCGTGGGTTCGAGTCTAGGATTCGGCGAATGTGGATATGTGAGAAAGCTTGCTAGTAGCTTCTCGTGGGTCGGTGGTTCTTTCGGGGGATTTCCCGGTTTCTTCCTCCACCATTAATACTGGCCGCCATGTATAGCCTATCGTGTGCTGAAAAATGGCGTTAAGCGCCACAACAACAACAACGACGGCTGCCCATACTTCATGATGTAACAAACCTCCAAACGCCCTTCGCAGGACAAATCTATACCAAAGTTAATATTTTTACTAAAGTCTGTTGCTGAATGGAATCTTCTCCCTGTGGATGTTGGAAATAACCCTTCATTGCACTCTTAAATCACACCTAAATATGAATCGAGAAAAGTCCCAATTTATTACTATCAAGGAGAAAGAATAGCATAAATTATGCACACCACACTTTGACTGGGTTGTGGTTTATTAAACAAAGATCTTGAAATAGATACTCATGTGTCAAACCAGAAACTGCAAAGCATTTTCACGTGGCCTGTACTAAATATATATATGTTACTCTCAGAAACCAAACAATAGGAATATTGCCTCATATCACAGCTATAACGTCGTTATTGACGTGTAACCCCTTGCAATTGGTTTAAGTCAACAAGATGTTTTGGGTGGTCCATTAAGTACATGTACATCTAAAAGATTAGAGTATCATTAACGATGTCTTCACACTAAGCTGGTATATCTCTGGTATAAACATATACCACCCGAGCAAAGTTAAAAGTCCTTTATCTACCCTCCCCCACTCCATCAATGCCAACATCTTTTTAATGTTTTTCTTTCTTTTCTCTTCTTTTGTTGATTTGAAAGTATACAGTAATATGCTTCTGCCGTAAACACTTCTTAGCTACTGTCTGATATTATTATAATACTGTATTTACAATTTGTTACTTCATAAACACCTTCAATATTTGCAATATTATACCTTTATTATTCACATCAGCCACATCGTAACAATAGTGTTAATGAGAAGAGAGATTGAAATAAGCTCATGCTTGTTGCTCAGCCCTCTTTATCTCTTGTTCAGTTTTATGTACACTCTATGATGACATTTTTGGTAAATAAATATTGTCAAAACCAAGTCTGCAAAATAATTCAAATTCCAACACTAGAACATTGTCTCTATATATTTTCACTGCAAATAGTATAAGTTCTCAAAAGATTCATTTTACTACAATTTTACTTTTCATTTTCAACCAATCATGGCCATCCAAACCCATATTAAACTCTATACTGTATGTTCACCTATTTCTAGACTTGTTTATGTATTTCCATATACTTTACAAGATAGCCCGTTAATACCCTCACATCTATGGAAATAATTGCTAACTTTTTTAGATATATATCATGTAAAGTTTGGATTTTCATTTTCATTATTGTTATATAAACAAAGGTCTGGTTATTACTTTAAGTTAATAAATACCCCCCTGTCAGGGCATTGAAAAACAAGGAATCAACAAAATGGGTCCAAAATCATGCCATTAATGGCAGGTGTGAGATGATCTTCCTTGTTATTTTCTTTTCAATCAGACTAAAGTGCCATCAAACATAAACTCAAGTAGTACAAAGTGAAGACAATAGGTTCAGTCTTGTCATTAGTAAGTTAGACGCTTTAATCAACTGGCTTTCATGATTAAATTATTACTGCATTTATGAAAAAATAACTTGAAAACTTTGCAATGAAACTCTCCATTTAAAAATTTGGAAAAGTAATGTAAGAAATCCAGATGGACATTTAAATTATCCTTACAATAAACAAGAGGTTCAAGTGGGCCTGATATTCATCACCTGATTACACAACAAACAGTTGAGCATTACAATAAACATACTTATGTAGTAGTATTGTAAGAACACAACATAGGTAAACAACCTTCCATACCTTTTATGGTGTAGATTTTACCTAGTTTACTCTATGCAGATAAAACATTTGTTCTGAGATAGTGACATAAGGAATGTTCATAAGAGAAGTTATCCAAGACCCTGATGATATAAATTCAATTTATTGAGTTTTAAAGAAATTAAATGAGAAATATAACCACTAAACTTGGGGAACAAGCTCAACCAGTTGCAGAGTATCTCAGTACTATGTGCACTAATCTCACTTATAGAACCTGTCTCATATAAACTGAAGATTCAGGAAACTCCAACTGGAATTTGGTCTCTAGACTGGTAACTAGGGGTGAAATTATACACCTGTGCCGCTTTATACAATTCTTGATACTGTGCCCTTTTATGTGTGTTGACATATTGGTTGTATTTCCAGTACGCAGATTAATGACAGCCATAGACTTAGTATCTATTTATATGCCATTTTCATCCATGACAAGATAACAGAAATGCTTCCAAACAGACTACCTGTTATGTGTCAGTAACTCTTATTCAGCCTTCTTAGACCATTTCAGGTTGCTCCATTTTCACGTGCAGGCCTCATCTTGGTCACCACGCCCTTTGTTTTGCACCGTATGAATGTTTTTAAAACATTTTATTACCAATTTCATGTCTTTGACTAAATCTGGAACTCAGTACTGTGCTATCTTCAACACAGAAGAAATAGTGCAATTTCCTCGTGTAAAGGAAATCTTATCCAGAACAAGCAATGACTAACAAAAAGTCCTTCATAAATCTATGGGCACTTCATACATATAATTGCAAATGAATAACTTCAATAAATAAATTAAATCCTCTCAAATGAACACAACTTGATTTTACGAAGACTTGTGTTCAGATATGGAATGAATAGTTCTTAAGTAAACAACTTTATATAGCTCCCCACCTGACCTATGTCACAATAACCATTTTCCGGAAATACCCTGTCACTGTAATGGAATTTTCCATCAAATTCGTAATTAATTTGCTTCTAGAACATTATTAATTTAAAACAACTAGACCTTGAACTCAAATCTGTAAAAATGGTTACCTCCAAGTAATAATCTTTATAAATTAAAATCACAGACAAAAACTAGCTATGTAATATATTGTTTACAAAAACAAACGACAAAAACATGCAAGTTGTCAGGTAGGCATGAACCCTCAATTACTGACCAAGGTCATGCATACATTATTGACATATATAACATACCATATTCTGATACAATTCTTTTAAATATGACGGCGTAATTATTATGGATAGTTTCTTGCTCGTAATAAAAGTCATCTATGATGTTGATCATAATAGATTAAAAATATGTTATCAAGAGTGGAAAGAAACCAATTAAAATTCATGATCACATTGTTAATATCCATCCCTCTCACTCATAATTTAGAAACCCCATGATCCTGATGACAGAAGCATAATCAAAGTTTGATCAAAATCACATCACAAAAATGGCTTCTGGAGTGGTAACAAGCTTAGTCAATCAAATGCATGATCAACTCATTAATATGTATGCATCTCACTTATTATCAATCTTCTGCCAGATGCTGCTACACACATATATTCAAGTTGGATCAAAACTAGATCAGAAATCTGGCCTGCTGAGTGGTAACAAGGTCAGCCAATGAGATGCAAGATTATCTCATTAATATTTGTGGGTCTATTTCACAATTAAACCCAAGTGATATCTTGATGATATAAGCATATATTCCAAGTTTGATCAAAATAGAATAAAAAATCTGGCCTCCAGAATGGTCCAATTATCAATCAAATTTAAGATAATCTCATAAAAATGTGTGGATCTCACTCAGTATCAAACCCAGCCAAGATATGACAAACTGAGCTTATATTCCAAGTCTGATAAAGATCAGATGAGAAATATGGCTTCAAGAGGGGGTAACAAGTTCAGTCAGTCAGATGCAAGATCACCTCATTATTATGCATGGATTGGGACGATATAAGCTTTTACATTTCAAGTCTGATCAAAATCAGATGATAAATATAACTTCCTGATGGATAACAAGTTCACCCAACCCGATGCAAGATCACTCATTAATATCAGTGGATTTTGTTCATTATTAACTTGTCTGGGATCTTGATAAGACAAGATAAGCATATATTCCAAGGCTCCAGAATGGTCATAAGCTAAGCCAATCAGATCAAAGATTGTCTCATTAATACACATGAATTTCACTAATTACTTAACTCATATGAGACCTTAATGATTTAAGTACATATTCTAGGTCTGATAAAAGCCATATAAAAATATGGCTGCAAGAGTGGTAACAAGGTTAGCTGATTAGCAAGATCACTTTATTAATATACAGCTGGTAATGGAAATCACATTAACACACACAAAATGCAACATACGGAATATGTCTATAGTCTGTTTCATTCCTATTATAACCATTTTTCACTTTTACTCAAAATGCACCAACTTCAGCAAAGTTTAAATGCAATAAAAGTTGGTCTACTGCATGTATATAATTATTTGATAAATGTTTAGTCTTTCAAGCACAAATGTACAGTCAAACCTGACAACAGCAGCCACTCATGGGAAGAAGTCAAAACTGGCTGTTGCACACAGGTAACCACTGTATACAGGTAACCACTATACACAGGTTCACTTTTTAAAATTGATTTTTGAACAAATACCTGAATATCATCATCATCATCATCATTATTATAATTATTATTACATTATCAAGACTGTTTTATGTGCACTAAATGTGACACTGGGTCCCCTCCCCAGGACTTAACTCTTTGCTTAGCTCTAGCCCTCACTTTACAGAAATAGAGTGAGCCCTGAGGTGGCAAGGTCCATAGGAATTTCCAACAATGATGAGTTCTGTGGTGGTGACCTATAAAGATCCAATAGTGGAAGCAATTGAAAGTACAATATTCTGTAGATAATTTTCCCCTGATGTCAGAACTAGACCCAGCAGGTGATGTGGAGAAATGAGGACTGAAGTCCGATGGGATTGGGTGGGAAACTTCAGTCCTGCAAGGCGGAGTTTCGCTCATCCAAGTAAAAACTAGTAACAACAAGGGAACTTGAATGCTAGTATTGTCGTTTATAGCAAAAGGTAGTACAGTTGACGTCTCATGTGCTACCTGCAATGTAGTTGGAGAAGAATGTCGATGATGGTGGCCTAATACATTTGCAGCACTTATAAGGCAGATCCCATTACTTCTAACATGTTGCTAAGTAGAGTCACATGGATATCTGAGGCTTGAGGGCAAGTGAAGAGACATTTTTTGAAAACTGACACCCCCAAATGGGTATTGTATGTCAGAAGTGTTTGAGTTATCATGTGGTAAGACAGATTGGGCACCATCCACAGAAAGTTTCTATTCATGAAGAACTTGGCAGCACTATGCGAGTTGTGAAACTGGACAAGGTCATTTTGGCTGATGCTGTACAACTTAACTGTGGTCATGGCCATCATGATCAGAGTTATATGGACAAGTCCGGTCATAGAGGAACATGGACATCTTTGCTGGCATAATGCTATTAAGTTCTTGAGGTTGGGATGGGTTATGGGATATCTGATGAATGTGTCCAGCCCATAATTCTGATATGAGAGACTGTAAATGATGCTTGTTCTCGTTCCATCTCACTGCCCTTGTGTACAATCAGATATCTTCATCCCCTAAATTATGATTGACTTCTGCCCATAATATACAAGTCCAACATGCAGTCAAGGGGTGACAACCAGAGAAACTAAGTACATTGAGTGGTGTCAGACTGGTCTTGCCAATTGTATAAATCTGCAACACAAAACAGAGAAGACCCTCTACAGACCTTGTGTAGTGAGTATTCTGTTTTTTGACCAAGTGAGTATCCATGCGGAGTTACCCATGAAGATAACTACCTGTAAAAAAAGCGCACATGACCTGTACTTGTAGATTAGAGCACAGCTATGAATATTTAGAAAGTGGATCCTGAATAATCAATTATAGCCACAATAACCCACAGGTGTGTGAATTTGACTGCCTATACAGACAGAAACACTGGAGTGTCACTACAGTACATAATGTGTACAAACAGTCAAAAAATCTATTCAAGTCAGAGTTTACCCATTGGAAGGTCAATGGACTGCCTATTCAGATAAACATCACTCAAAACATCATCTTTGTAATATGCATGAGAAGAATGCGACTGAGTAAACCGTGTATAGGTAGCTTACCTGATCTTGTCCGACCAGAGCGGAAGCTATACAGTAATATAAACAAGTTTCTATATTACACACAAAACCCTACACATAAAAAAGGTACAAAAGTACCATTATTTGGATATTTACAAAATAGGTGCAATAATACCCACTATGAGACAATTCTACCTGTTGGAAAAGGCCCAATGCCATTCTATACAGGTAAAATCAATAAACTATAAATTAGTGCTAGCTGATGACCTAATGAGGACAATGAAGCATCCATATATCATATTAATTCACAATTTTACCTGCAAGTGAACACAGGGTGCATGCAGAGCTATACAATATGATGTTTTACCTGGAAATTAGTGAAAGCAGATAAGCAAATAAAGCAATGAAGCGTCCAGGTAGAATATAATTAACAATACTACCTGTATTGCAAGGATGGCCTGTACATGTAAAATCATTGAAGCTTGGCGCCCAGATGCTAAGAATACCTTGGTACAGAAAACTTGCCTGTATGTAACCGGTCATAATGGAATTATACATACATAAAGAATTTTCTATAGGCACTGAGACTTGCATGCATATACAAAATAATTATCACCCGAACTTATGGAGAAATCGCATAGACTACCCATGCAAGTGCTGTCATTGTTGTTATAGGGTTTAACGCCATTTTTCAGCACAAGATAGGCTATACATGGCGGCCAGTATAAATGGTGGAGGAAGAACCCAGGAAAACCCTGGAAAGAACCACCGACTAACAAGAAGCTACCAGCAAGCTTTCTCACATACCCACATTGGCTGAGCCCGAGACTTGAACCCACAAAGACAGAAGTGAGATGGCAGTGATCCATAACGGTGAGTTCTTAAGACCACTTGGCCAATCGGGGCCCCTCCATGCAAGTGCTATTAAATGTGAGGAGACAACAAAGTGTTAGACAAAGGGCAGAACTTTGTTGGCATAGGAAGAGAGAAAATTTGGAAATACAGATGGAATATACTTTCCTCAGAAGCTAAAAGACTCTTTAAACTTGTAATGGGATACATGCAACTTCCAAAAGTTGATACCAGCTTTTGTGTGGTCTCATAGTGAAAGAATGCTTCTTATCATGAGTGGAAGTAGTAACTGCGATATTCTTGGGATCTGGAGCCAATCCCTGTACCAAGGAGAGATAGCTCTGCTTCATTGCCCCTTAGGTGGGCATGTAACAACTTTTAGCTAAAAGTGTTTAACCTTGGAGGGCTTGATTTGCAAGGTAGTAGTAATTTTCCTAATATATTAAGATTGGGTATCATAGTTAAAGAAGAAATACATTATCTTTACTGATATCTGAATAGACAGCTCAAAATTGGATTTGACAGGATTGAAATTCCTCCGTGTAATATAAGAAAGTTGAAAGGCATGAAATAACTAGGGACTGCTGTCATATCCATAAATCTTTTAAAATGCAACATGTTGCTATTTTAATGAGATGCATTCTGGTTAAAATATAACAGCTATAACAAAATCAGGGGGCAGCCATATAAGAAAGTACTAAACTCAATTTTAAAGAATCTGCAACTTGTAAAGTTTGCTCTATTGGAATTTAATATTAACAATCATTTTCAACATAATAGCAAGACTATGCAATCACAATTTTGTAGTAAACCCTGTTCATTCAATTACTGATTGCAAAATACCAGTAGGATTACACTGCCTTGATTTTAAAAAATTTAATCACCCAATAAACCTCTCATGCATACCTTAATTTTGATCAAAGCTTTTATGTATCATGATTTGAAGAAAAATAAGCAACTAGTTGTGCATTTGATCAAATTTCAAGCCTGTTTTTGTGATTCCTATCAAGATTAAAATCAAGAGTGCAAGTTCTGTCACTTTTCATTTATTATGATTTGGGAAAACTTACTATCAAATAAGGTGTAATGGGATTATCTCCCTTGGGCAGAGCAACTGTGAACATCACCTGTTCAGATTACATTCAAGATAGAAAACAAAACACATAAATACCATAATTAAAGGATCCATTTATGGAAACCTGGAAAATTAAAGGAACCTGACAAATTAAAGACAAAACAAGAAAGAACACTAACCAACAATATGATTTAAAAAAAGGTTAAGCCACATCTAAGGCACGCTGAGGGACATTGGACTTTGTCTCACAAGTGACAAAGAAAGCTGCTAAGGAGTTTAGGTGTTTATTTAGCTGATTCATTTCTGATTAACCTGAATAGTACTAAGTAATCAATTCTGTGTACTCTAACCATTAAAACTGCATGACCCTTAATATGTAACACTTAATTATCCACAAAATCTGCACTAATATTAACTAAAAAGGAGGGTTTGCTCAAAGCTAGTTTGAAGAGATGAGCATATTCATTTGGTTCTGATGATAATTGGGCTGATGAGTGAATGATATTATACACACATAAAAACAGTATAATCAATCAAATAAATTCAATAATATATTTGCAGGCTATAACTAGAAATGAGTTCAGTGAATGTGGATGCCAATCACAATGCCAGAAACTATGAAGGATTGATGGATGGATGGATGTACAGGTGTACAAGAGTAACACTATGTTACTGTGTTATTGGGGAAAAAATTCAATTTTATGCTTGTACTATATCAAATTAGACTCATTACTACATGCTAGTTCTTCCAGGATGGCATTTTACTCTGGTTCTGATGATGTAGTGGTTAAAGTTCAAAAGATCATTTTTACAACCTTCAATGATCCAATTTACTTTCAGAAATGGAAACAGAAATTAAGGTGTAGTGGGGCTATGTAGGTGATAAAGATGAGAGTGGAAGTGAAAGGAAGTGTAGTAATCCCGTATAGCTTACTGGCTTCAGGAAAACAATGATTTACTACACTGTAGTCGAGCTAGTAGGTTCTGTTCTCACACTCAAGAGAATCTTATGCAACATCATGAAATCATTCACAATCTGTATGTACAGAAAGAAGGCTCTGCTATCGGTCATAGCAGCATACAGTGAGAGGCAGAGAGAGAGAGAGAGGTTCTGCAAAGTTAGGCTGACAGACATGGCTGAACTATTAATGTATTGTCAAGCAAACTCAATGAAGAGACTTTCTGGAGGGGTTTGCAAGAATGATAAATGATAAATGATAAATGATAAAGAAAGAATGATAAAGTAAACCAACACATCTTGCTCTTTACATTAGGGCATAAAAATGGAATAAATATATATTATTATCTTTCACCAAAATAATTTGTTTATTGGCAAAAAGATTTAACAGAGCTATTGGTCTCTCCAATATATTTGAAGGATCCTACAGCAAGAGCAAAAACAAATATCACATAGGTTAACACTTTCATATTAATTCTCCTTTACACCCATCTCCTCCAGGTACTGTTCATATGTTATAGAAGACCCATGTTCTGCTTCATTGTAATATTTGGCCTGGATAAATCTCCTACCAGAATATCCACACACACCTGGTTCAGGTTTGTCCTGTAACAGACAATGACACAAGTTAACCAGTAGCACTGAAAGAAAGTGATGGAATATGTTTACCCCCCCCCCATTCCATCTGAAATTGGTGCAAATACAATATTTATTCAAATGATGATCACAATATTATTGAACTCCAAATTTTTCACTCATTTTAAATGTAAAGTCTCAAAGGATATTGTTACAATTAATGTCATGTAAAGACAAGGCAACAAATACTGAAGCATTAAAAACTTATTGCCACTCATAAATAGACTCATTAACAGTATTTTTAAATCCCTGATCAGATGTTATAAATATGAAGGTCCATGCCTCACACATCCTAAAGAAAGCAAATATCATTTTTTATGCTGCATCAGCACATTATAGTCTTTTCTCTTTTGCTACGATTTCACATGGGCTACTAAGCTTTACGAAATAATCAATTTTGATTACCAATCAAAGGCTACCTTGCCCAACACCATGTTTTTGCTATTGATAACCCTCAACAGAAACCACCAATGTAATAAAGCTAGCTTTACAGTAGCTTCATAAGAAGGGGACAACTGTAGTATTGTTGCAGACTAAGCATATCAGTGGCTCCCTTTGTCAAGGATTAAACTGAAAATTCAGCTGACCTTTGCCACGTACCTGTTGAGCATACTGAACTTCAAGGACAGTATGAGTGTCAAAGCCTACAACTAATCTCAATTGAAAAGATTCTATGTTAAAAATAACTTAGAAGTCTTAATGTTTCTAAATTATACTGTAAACCACCACTATGTGGGGATACACTATCAACTTCATAGTGAGATTCTGTCTAATGTTATCAAGGACAAAAAATATGTCTGAGCAATAGGAGGTGATTCTCAGTGTGTCTGAGCAATAGGAGGTGATTCTCAGTGCACTTTATATATTTTAACTAGTCTTGTAATGAGATTACAGACTACAAATGAACTGTCAATGTTGCGGGCAGAGCAGAGACAAATGTTATCCTCAAGATGAAATGTCACAAAACACCAACTTACCAGATTGATAAAGACTCTAGGATGACCTAGTGCTCCCCCACTGTGGCTAAAGACACTTCTCCCTTCAACAACCACAATAGGATCCTTTGCAACTAAATCAATGGCAAACTTCTGGTTGATCTACAATTATAATCAGAGTTGATATATGACAATTGTAGTTAGACATTTATGAAATTCTCTTTCCTCATAATTATCAGCTGCAATAAGCATACACTGACATTATTGACTAATTTAATATTTCAAGCAATTTACTGATAATATACAACATTGATCCCCCATCCTGCAACCTCAATAAATTCATTACATCACTCCCTGTTATAACATGACTCATTATAATGTGATTCTGGAAATAACACCATACTACCATGGGCCCTGTGATCAAAGATCATACCAATGTATAGCAATAAGAGTTGAAAGAAACATGAAACCTAGTCTTGTATCTACATTTCCTTTTCAAAATACCATTATCTGAACAAATTATGATACTGCTTGCTATACCCCAGTTCTGTACATTATGCTATTCTCATGGTCAGCAGTAATGTATTGCAACTAATGCTTAATGAAGCAGACCTGTAGTTAAATTACTGGTTCTTGTTACATATTGTGCAATTTGACCTCATAAATCTTGTTTGGTGTACAAATGAACCAGATAAACTCTGAGAATCTGAAATCTGTTTACAATAAAGAGTTGTGAATATGGTAAAATTAGTTTCTGATATATGTTGGTAAACTTCAGTGTGCATGTCAGTAGCAATTGTGGCTCATAGAATTGCAGATTATCAATCATAAGAATCACATTTTCAGAATTCCAACTGGTGTTTAACTAGAGTATTCTGACATATACATATATTTTTATGCGCTGATTACATGAAACATATTGGGCAATTTTGCTTATTCTTCTCTCCTCTATAGTATTTGATGACATATAAGTCTGCATTGGCTGATGGGTGAGAAATTCACTCCCAAAATTTATGAATTTTAGGCAAATATTTACTAATGGTATCTTTCTCTAACAAAAACACCACCACAAACTTAATGACCAATTTATTTGGCTGGCCACTTCATCTTATCATGAGAAAAATAAAGAATGCATATATAATTAAGTTCTTATTAATCTGACATTGCTATCAAATATGTATGACACAATGACGGAATCAATTAAGAAATCATGATGCTCCATATAACACAGCCTTTCCATCAATTGTTGTTTCTTCAAAGTCCAAAAGAAAAACTAACCAATCTCATTCTAGTTTGTGTGAATTCAAGCATAATCACACAGAATGCTTGGCTTATTTGTCTGAACTGAAGCATGAGCACACAGAGTGCTTGCTTGGTTTAACCCACAGGCAATATGGTTCACTGATGACTAACTGACACCTGAACACCTGAATAGATGACTCTATTCCTTACAACATGACAAAATTTGATAACAATACATGTGTGAAAGCAGATGATACAGCCTCTCATAACAATTTACACTGAAAAACTTAACAATTCAATTTGTGGCCTTGACCTTTGACCTCATCATCCCCAACACTGTATCATTTAAAATGGTGAATCTGGTTATAAATGCAATGTTTACACATAGACATTTGAAATACTGTACAAGCCCTCCCCCTCAAATATGCAACAAACTGACCATTGTGACAGTTATTTGACCTTTTCACCTGCACACAAGCAGCAATGTTTATATCCCATGGCAAACATCAAAACTCTGATGTCAGTATATCCATGGCAATAATAGATAATACTGTAAGATCCAAAAATTTTAACTACTGGCCACCCACATAAAATAGAAACATCTGTTACCTGTTACCTTGACCTTGGAGTTTCTTGGTCATCAATTTTTAGGGATATTCATTGTACCAAGTTGTATGTATCGGTAATATCTGATGACAATCCCTCTGATGAAAGCAGGCGACTGTGCTTTTTGAATGATCTTAAATTAAAAGGTGACACTGGATAGATGGGCAGACGAATGGGCAATGCAACTACTATGTCTTGCTTCTTGCGATATTCATCATAAAAGAGACAAAAATGAGTCTCCAATGATAACACAGCATGTTCAACAAAATGTTTAAATTTATGTAGAAAAAATACTGAGTTGGCATGTTTTTTTTTACTATGGTTCTGAACGTGCTGACAAATGCCAATCAAACAGAGATTACCAGTGATCTTAAGTGTGTATATAGTGATGTTTTATCACACCTCAGCACAAAAAAGGCTACATGAAGCCAATAAATGGTCAAGTTCAAAACAAGCAAAATTGAATTGCATAAATGTTTTTAGATAAAACCTTTAAAATAAATGGATAATTAAGTACAAGATCAAATATAAAACAAAAAACATACAGATGTTGAAATTCTAAACAAATGTATACAAAATAGAATAAAGACAACACAAGTAAAATCCTAACAACATAAATGAAATTTCTTTTATAAACTGTATTCCTTCAAATATTCAAGGATTGTGTCTGGTCCTTGTACAGTTTCTCCAAGCAGATCATGCCAAAATACTTTTGTCACACACAGTAGAAATCGAGACACTAAACAAGTATGTGCATCACTGTCAGTGAACACTGGCAAGGCACACACTCAATCAAGACTCAGAAGCTATCATGGATCACCTTTGATCCCTTTATTACTCATAACACCTATAAAATTCCATACTTGGCCTAAACTCTTCAGATTATAACAAGAAGGTAATCAACTAACAGCTTGTTGTGTACACATCTTAATTTTAAGTCAATTACCCAGCCGCTCATCACTGCACTGGTCACAACAACTGTTGGAACTGTTCCTGTCCATGGTAGACTAGTTCTGGGTGGTGTCTGTAATGCTTGGATATAATGTTTTATACATACAGGTTAATTTCAAAAAGCAGTAGATTTTAACCACCATATAAAATGTATACATGTGGTAGACGGCCTTAAAAACATTTTTGTCATACCATAGAGTGACATACAGGTTAAACTGCAAGTGAGCACTAAGATGTAAAACAGGAAATCTAGTCCCCATTCACAGGTTGCATGTTTCATTTTGTACACAAAATTTACAGCTTTCTATAAAAGAATGTTAAGTAGAGGATCTTCATAAGAGTAAGGGGTACACATGGGGCACACATGGGGATTCATATTAATAAATTACTGGTCTTTCAACAAATTGAAAATAAAATTCTGCATTGTTTCAGCGTGCTTTAAGTTTTCAAAGGCAAATCAGTTTTACTTTTTAACAAGTCCAATGGGTACCTCACTTGAAATACATGAGGGGCTCAATCTGAAATAAAAGGCGTCCTGGGTGTCTATCACATTCTTTCATCACTACTCACCCATAATGGGTTTGATGTTCTCAAGTTTGTGGAGTTTTCAACTTCCAAATATTTTTGTCAAATATGACAAACAAGCTGATTTATACAATAATTTCAAGTCAGTATATGGAATCTGCCCTTCATTACCCTTTATGGCAATGTAACTAGGCAGCCAGGAGTACAGTCCATATTTCCCAGATTGTATGAGAACGCCATGTTTCTCTAATATCGAGATTATTAATGTTTCTCAAATAAAAATTCTGTAAGGCTTTCATTGTAGAAAGGAAGTCTGAAAAGATGTAGACTTCTAAGTATATTACTGTGGTATGCTAACAACCCATGAATCATCCTGCATTTTGTTATCTACCTACCAGAGATATATTTATCAGTGTTCTCTAGCATGTGACAGGAACACCCAACTGTTTCAATATATCACATATACAAATTCATATTGTTGTACACTTTACTCTTATGCTCAATTCTGATGAAATTTTCAAATCATGCTAAATAGCGCTGTTGAAATATCTCTGGAAATTGTTATAATGAAAATCTTTGATTTTAATGATAATGGTATGCCTAGGACAAGGCCGTCATAATAGTTGGGTGCTGGGAGGTGGGACTGCACAGAGTATGCAGTATTTTTTCTCAGTGGGGGGCACTGAAGGTGACTCTCACCTGGGGCACCATTTTGTCCAGTGCAAACTTGTGTCAGCCCAGGTTATGCTAATAACCAGAAGGAGCACTGTAAGTATGTTGCAGACTAAGTCATTCATACATACAGTAATTGGTTTAATCTACTGATTTAAATGAGAATACTTTATATCAGATTAGAAGGCTCTTGTGAACTTTGTTAAACCACCATCAACATAAGAAGAATTTCATTCTGCCTAAGGAATTATACCTACCAATTTGTCTTTGCCTATAAACCTCATTCTTCTGATATCATCCTTATCCCAGACCTGTAACAGAAAGTAGAAATCTACAAAGTTACTAAATGTCCTTCAAGTCATTTATTTATATATACAAAATATATGAACACATGTTATATTCTTGGATAAAAAAGAAATATTAAATTTAAGATGCTTACACTGAAACTGAATTGAATGACAGAACTAAAATATCATTTTCACTTTTAAAAACTAATTTAATTGGTATTTATTAAAGTGTTGCCACCAGTAGGCATTAGTAACATTTTCATTGATCAAAATTTTTATATATTGTTATTTACAGTGTACATGATGTCAATTAAAATTTCTGGGTACTAGCCACCAACTCTGACAACAAAAAAAACCAAGCAATATATCAAGGTTATCTTTACAAATTTTCATCATGATCTTTTTTGTGTTTAACAAATAGGGCCCAATTTTGGGGTTATTTTTCAATTTAATAACATGGGCTCCACACCTGACCCTATGTTAAAAGTCGGTTTGTGAGTTATATGGTCACAAGTTCCTGAACGATGGGGTGTGTGTGTGTGTGTGTGTGTACAAACATATATATATACACATTTGAGTTTAAATTAGTTTTAATATGAGGGTATATATCTGTGTGAGAAAGTCAATGGAATTGTGAAAAATGTAGTCTTGATGAGTTTTCACTTTGTTGCTTGGATTTCACTTTATTTTGTATCAATGATAATAGAAAAGGGTATCCACTTTATTAAGGTGATTACATATATTTCTTCTTTGATTTAACAAGTTTAATACAACTTAGAAATCGATATATTATGCAGAAATAAGTTTATAAGCACACATAAAACAGTTTTATTGATAGTCCAAAATCTGAGTTATATTTCATGAAAATGAATATGGGGTAGGGCACACAGTACATGTATACCTCAGATGACTCCTGACATATTTGACTAACTATAGCTTTGATTCTATATCCTAATCAAAGCTTACTTTATAGACATGTCTTTCACCACAATCAAGAGTTTTACGCTCTATTAATTTTCATGAAATTATGTGTGACCATGTTTATCTGAAAAATGATTTTCAAAAAGTAGCTATGTGCAAGCAAGGAGGGGATAACTCTAATATGCTTTTGAAAATTAAAATTAGGCCCAGAGATCAAAACAGGTCTTTTTTTTACAACATACCCTGTGTTAAAGTGATAATGTCTTGCATGGGATTATTGGTTTTTATGTCAAGTAAAAACCTCAAATCTTATATAATTTTAGTTTTAGTGAGCATTTTAAGGTGAATAAAGGCACAAAGAAATGTTTAAATTGTATTTTATCCTCTTATTCAGCCAAATATGCACTCTACTCGTACATTTTTTAGAAAGAGCAATGTTTTTACCATTTTCTAAGATATTTTTGAAAATTGTTGCTGATGCGCATTGCCTGAAATTGAGCTTTGAATTAAGTGGGTCAGACATGTAATCCAAACTGGAAGATGCACTGCAAACATGACGGAAGTAGTACCAATACTAAGTGACATCATTCTCAAGGCCTGAAAATATGTTACACTGCAAATTTATATCAATGTTGTGACCAAAACTGGTAGCAAATTCATAACTTTTAAAACACCAGATATGTTAAGTTTAATAGGACTTATCATCACCTTGTGAGGTATAAACTTCTGGTCTGCTACTTTGGGAATTTTCAGCATCATCCCACATTGTTATAAATACGACTTAACCCTTTGCCATCTTGATGAAGTGTTGTTAAGCATAGTCTCAATTTCTAATTTGCTACTCAGTTTTTAGGATCAAATATCCATGATAATGAAACAATGTATAGTAAGTCCCATTTTACATTTCTGATTCACCCTGAGTGTGCTTATATTTTGGAGTAAATCAAAGTGACATGAAACCTAATGTACAATCACAGACAATTTACTCAAAATTACTATATGTAGGAAAAAATCTGAATGCATGTTTTAGATATCTTTTTTTTAATTACTTGTATAAATTCATTAATACTTTTACATTTATATAAGTATTATAAAAAATTGTTTCAATATTTTAATGTTTTGCAAATTCCCCTTTTCTGAGGAGAAAATTGTTAACCTCCAACAGTCGCAAATTCTGACCACTGGTTATTTTTAGATTTCAATTTTTGGACAGCTCCTGATGTAATATCTTAGGGTTATTGGGGGAAAAAATATATAAATATGTAATAATGAGACCATGATAAATCCAACGAAGTTAATATTACATCTTGAAAATGCCTTTTTCAAAATACCTTGTGCACAGCTACAAAAAGCATTTGGGAATTGCACAAGCCCACTCATTTCAGTTGGAGAAATTGTGTCAAGTAGCATAAAAGAAACAATTCAAACATTTGTGTCATTCTTTGAGGCATCTCCATGCAAAACTGGTACTCCATTACTCATGTCCTATAGTATTCTCTTCCCTCCTGTTTGTTTGTACCCCCGTTCCTTCCACCGATTTTAAAAACAAAAAACATCAATGATATAATACATAAACACATTGTCATTTCATTCATCAATTTTATAAATTCTAACCTGGCTGTCATCAGGGGGTCCCTAACACTGTCAACTTGTTGATGCTTTTCACTAATGAAATCAGTACGAGGGTAAAAACAAATGGGGAGGTATGCGAATACAGTAATGTAATGTATAGTACAATGCTGTTGGGCATTTCTGTACATTTAAGGTTTCCGTCTCCAATACTGAAGTTAAACGTGTACCGAATTCGACCGATTGATGAAAATAAAATCTGCAATGCTTACCATTTGAAAAGAGGCAACTGTCACCAGAATATTCTTTTCAAAATAATATTAATTTTGGACACACCAGATATCACCCCTGTGTTTTCATGACTTGCGATATGTCAGCCTATTCTGCGCACAGCTTTGAAAAGATGTAAATGTTTATCCATCAGGCAATGGAAATGAAATACATTACTTGGGACTGTTTCTGTTAGCATTTCAGTCGAGTAATTAGGTCAGGTTTATAGCTAGTTTTACAAAATTCAACGTCACAATGCCAACAAATGGCAAGAGATATTAAGCAAATTAAACCGATCTTGTAAAATAAATTAGTCAAGTTCAACATTTTGAAAAAAAAAATAAGCTATTATGTGGAAGAGAAACTGCAATGAATAGGATGTAATGTGTTTACAATGTCTTATGGGGAAAAAAATTACTACAGAATTTAGAAACAGACTATATGCCGAGGAATTTCTTGAGAATCCTGTTCTAGCAGCAAGTTGACACATTGGGTAGCAGACGATTTTGTGGGACAACTTCTTGCAAAATTGGAAACTTGGATTAAGATGCAGAATTGTTTTAAGGTTTCCATTTCCATCTTTTATATAATGTTTTTATTTGTATGATTCTAAAAGATACATAGTAAAAAGGATTTTTTGGGTTACAGGTTCAAGAAGGTCATGGAGTGGGTCTTCATGTTGACATTTAGAAATCACATTTTCATATGCATTTTGAGTCGAAATGTGGGATATTTTGTAGTGAATATCACTTTCCTTAATTAAAATACGATCGTTCTTTCTTGATACAAAATGGACTTTTGACCAAAATGAACACGTGATCCAATGTTTACATAAATGACATATCGTTGCGCAGAATTACCCGACGCACAGAATTGGCCGACATAGGGGTATTTGTTATCGATAACTAGGTGCATTTATGACAAACCCTTCTGACTTTCTTCAAGGACATATAGCACAACGCAATATACCTGTCCTGTATGAGTTGGCTTATCTACATTTTCCTCTGGATTGAATTTAGCGCTAGAAAGGCTCAATGCACGACACTGACATATTTTCGAAGAGAACCGAAGGGAAAACCTCAAAACAGTCGCCATTTTGTCGTTAGTTAGTTTGCTATTCCCTAAAATGCTTTGAAATAAACATTTGTATAAACATGTACAGCTCAAAACCAGTCTCTTTAACCTTGAAAGACTGGTACAGTCATCATTCAGATCCCTTTAGTCTGGTTTGCTTGTCAATTCAATTCCAAATAATATTGTCCTTGGTGGTATCACGGTACCAATTGTTTTTCCATAGACCTCAATGCTAATGTTTTGTGAAATAAATATACTTTCTATCCTACCTCAGCATGCATGTCACCCACTGTCACAGAGAACGATGTTAGACTGTCAATATGACAAGGAAAGAACCAGGTACTCCATTGCATTTAAGAGAGATAACTCTGCTGGAAGTAGACAGGGGTCAGAGTTATCTAGTTACACCAGACACATTTTCAGTCATGTGTACCACATTTTAAAAAAAAATCATAAAAAATACAAAATGTGATATAGTTATGAATTAACATAATCTCACATGTTGCCAAGAGGCTCAACTTTTATTAAGCCTAACAGAAAGTACAACTCTTACATAATGCACCAATCACAGCTAGTTGTGTGGTTTATTTCTGAATGCAATGTTACCTACACCTTAAGCTCCACCCACCTGGGGTTGTACAATTGGTACCGTTATACCTGGTACAAAGATTGAACATAAATGGTAACATCTGTGATCGGGCTACTGGTTATGAATGGATACTATTATATGGAAGCATACCTGATTCAGGGAAAGTGTGCGTGCGCGCGCGCGCATGTGTGTGTGTGTGTGTGTGTGTGTGAGAGAGAGAGAGAGAGAGAGAGAGAGAGAGAGAGAGTCTTGCATCTACAGAGAATCTCAAACGGGCCATGATTTAATATTGAATTTATGAAACGAGCTGAATAACGTCCACCTTCTGCGAACCTTGGCAGAGTTGCATAATTTTAATATTAAATCATTAACATTTGAGATTCTGATTATCGTATAGTTTAATATTAATGGAAAAGTGCTGTGGTTGGATGAAGTTCTGTTTGTTGAGATACCGGTTTATTTCCACATTCTTCTGTGAACAGGGCTGAGTTTACTTCTGTAAGTTATCTTTTAAAGCACGCTTGTATATAGGGCGAATTCCATTTTACATTTCTACCCCCCATCCCCACCCCATCCCACAACTGCTATCAATTGACCAATACCTTAGTTTCTTATTGTTGTTCTTCTCTTGGAGTTTTGTGCCATTTTCAGAGCATGATATGTTATACCCCTGTTGGGTCAAACAAAGTGACCATATTCAGACAGACGTGGCCATTTTTTTCCAATTTAATTTCGTGAATTGGTTGGAAAATGGCTGCGAAAATGTTCATAGTAATAGTAAAACAAACAGTTCCAGAAGGCGGAGTTAGGAAAAGTTTCCGACGATCGCAGCCAATCAGTAGAGAGAATACTGCAGAAGAATTTAATGGGCTTATTTGGACCAATCAGAGTTACGTAAAGCGATATAGTAATATGTTGTAATATCAACAATATTGAACTGCACACACTATAGGTAAAGCTTACCGACTATGTGATGAATGCGTGTAGCATTTGGCTGCCCTAAATGTCGACTTGTGTCGCTTACACGTGGTTTACGATGGATTTTCTCGGGTGACCGAGTGTCTAAGGTACAGGGACTCGTATCTTGTATGACTAATAGGTAAATTGTTAAGAACGCTACGTATAGGTCTATCGTGTGCTGAAAAATGGAGTTCAATCCATAACAGTCTCCAGTTTGCATGATGCATTTAATAGCCATGCTTCCAATGCATTAACACTTACCATATATGTATACTTTTGTATGTTTTGCATTGTCTTTTCATTGTTCTTGTATTTTTAAAATAGGTATGGATGTTGGTTAGTTGTTATTGAGAAATATCTAAAAAAAAAAATGGAACTGTTATGTGTATTTAATTTACGTTGTGTGTCTGACCTATGTCCGTGATTGAGGGTAGAGTTTTGGCCTACCTAAAAAAATAACCTGTTTACTTCAATTCGAGTTCAAGACCAGGGTGTTTCCCTGGGAAATTGTATTGTGTCGTAGGTCAAGTGAAATAGTATATATAGGTTTTGTAAACAAAAGACTTCATTCCTGTGTAGAAGTAGTTATATAGAAAGGTAACATGTATAATATTGTTTTTGCAAATACGTTACTGTTGGTGATGAGTAAAACATAAATAAAGTTTTACAAAACATTTATGAACCCCATAAATATGAACACTGGTAAATATTTCTCTTGTTCTGAGGAATGTGTCTTTATATTTTAAATATTGTGTAAATCAGAACAAGAGTATCAGCACGTGCTAAAGTTATAGTTCCGTGGTGCCAAGGTTGGTAACTTTGGGATAGTCATATTCTGAATATTAGTGTGCTGTACAACAAAGCACGTTATTAGTGATATTAGTGTGCTGTACAAACAAAGCACGTTATTAGTGATATTAGTGTGCTGTACAACAAAACACGTTATTAGTGAGCTGTACCTCAGTACATCCTCTCAAAATATTCTACGTATACCTCTACAATGCACTTTCTCAGTCGAATTATCTAGCTATTAAATTTCATTTTGTATCCACGTTTGGTATGCTTTTTCATAAACCGGAAAAAAAGCACTTGAAACTACATAGTGTTTTTCAAATGGTCTTTTCTTCAGCAAATCTTTGATAACGGGATTCTGCCAAATATCACTTGCAGTTGAACCAGGATGTGTTGAGGATGTGGCAAAGTTTGGATGCTGTGCTCTTTCACGAAGCTTGCAGAGACTACAATTTTTTTTGCGCCGTCCCGTTGTCATGAAGCAGATAGATACCTCGGGTACCGGTGCTCTGACGGGAGTTTTGGTAGTGTTCCACATCTTTTGGCAATTCTTTGGAGACATTAAAATATCCAGTGACACTAGCAGAGTCAGGTACAAGTTACCTGGACGATCAAGCTGTTTGCATCGAAAAATAGTGCGCACACAGCTCTTTTGACAGTCCGACTACATCAAGCGATTTTGTCGTCCCTGCTAATTTTCTCCGATCTAGACTTTATTATTTACTTTTGATTCGGATTAAAAAAATAAATCCACGTTTCATCACATTTGAAAATTTCTCTGATCACTCTTTTCTTATTTGGCAAGTAGTTGTTTGGTGATTTACACAAGAGTATGTTTTGTTAAATCAGCTGTCATCAGAACGGGGAATCCATGTTGCCCAAACCTTTTGGATCTTCAGACAATTATTCAGTGTATCAAAACCAGCTGATGAAATAATTCACATGATTATGACAAATATTTAGCACTGTTCTCGCTTCACAGCAGCCACGTCCCTCTCACCATTATCAAGATAACTTGGATCCTCTTTCAAGGATTCGCGACCATCTTTAAAACGATGGAACCACCGCATAATGGTGTCACATGACAGAGAATTACATCCGTAAGCTTTTTTCAGGTAGCCTTGGTATTAGAGTACGAATTTAAAGTACGTTGTTTGCTCAGTAGCAGAATTGTTCTCGTTCTTTGACATATTTATGTCACTGCTATTTACTTCTGTTACGTCAGACACATGTATAAACAGGTTACCAACGTTCTGTACAGCTGCTGCAGATCATTTTATAAAACGTTATTTTGTCTTTGGCTCGGCATTAAATTTATTGACAGGTTCATAGAAACATACTACACGAAAATATTTATAACTTTTCAGATACTCCTCGGACAATTTGAAATTTGCAATATTTGATTGCTATAATGTTATGATAAATATAAAACCTTACTTCAGATGCAATGCTTACTATTTGTTGGGTTGAAGCAATTTGATGGATATAAATGCATACCGTTAATATTAATTATTTGTGTATATCTTAACAAGTTTATATATTATATCATAAATACAAGTGACTTGCAATAAAACGCGAATTGAAAAGGCATGACCTTGTGCTATTAATAAAAGCAGAAAGGAAAACAAAAGAGGAAAACCAGAAACAGAGATGGAAAGAAAACAGGTGACACAAACATCTATATAAATGAAACCAAAGAAATGTTTGTCAGATATATTCAGGTGAATTAAGCTGAATTAATTCATGTAATTCTGAGAAAACGCCGTAAGCATATATCCAGAATGGATGAAGATCCTTTCTTATACACTAAATAAAACCTTTCCAGTAAAAAAGAAATGATCAGTATTTGAAACAGAAAGTTGTAATAGAATTTTCCGTTTAGAATTTAAATGATGCATTTTTCTGTATAGATTTATGTATAAAGGTATAAATTTAAAACCTTTTGTGATATCTAGGTCTCCTTCATAGTAGCATTTTATTATTTTTCTCTTGTTATTTCATCTTTTTGTCCTTTCCATAGAAACGTGTAAAAGAGAGTATTTAGTTCATTAAGTACCTGTTCTGATGCATGTGGTAAAATGGATTAAAAATTAGACATGTTTGAGATCGCAAGACGTTTTATCACTGAAATCTTTCACATGTGATTTCATTGTATAAGTACAATTTTGATTCCTCTCATTTTCATGGTATAGTCAAGAATTATAATATTCTCTAAAATAGTTGAAAACTTGACCCCTTAAAGGACAAATTTACTGTAATCCCAATTAATTTATATTCGAGACAATATTATTTTGCTGCCTTTTCTGCTTCCAAAGCATATTGCTTTTTTCAATATTAATACTAATACCTGAGAATATTGATAGCAAAGATCCGAAGCAGATTTCAAATACTTTTCTGAACCATTAAGTGATGCATCGTCTGCATATGGAAAATTTACATCAGCTGTACCACCAATAGTTATTCCTAATGCTCATCTTTTGACCTACGAGCCAATATCATCGATGAACAGAATCAAATACTTTATCAAAATCACTTAAAAGTTCAGACCAGGAACTGTATGCTCTTTGGTGTAAAACATCAAATCAATTACATTCCCAATATTTTCACCCCAAAATCACCATTTATATTTATGTATACTTGTAGGGAGTATAGCCGTGATCTTATCTGCTGTACCGACATGTCAATGTTATATTACACATTTAGGAGTGAAATATATCTCCAGTTTGGGGTATATTATTTAACCTTACCACCATTTGGTTTACATATCACGATGCCCTTTTTTCTGGGTGGGAGCTATTTCCCCACGTTCATATCCAAAACGTATTGTTTTCATCCAATGTTTACGAATATTTTAAATTTTGTTGTTGTTGCTGTGAAACCATCAGATCCTGGGCTTTTCTCAGTTGGCATTTTTCGGAGACTATTAGTGGCTTTTAGATAGGATATAGGATCGTTCACTGAATTGTTCCGAATATTGTTTCTTTTCCTAGTATGGATCTAATTAAGAAGACTCTCAAGACAACAGGTTTATCTGTGCATTTCTTGCAGAACTAACCGTAATAAAGTTTAGCTTCTTCAAAGTTTCCACTCGAGTTTCCGTTATTTTCTATTATTTTGGAAAACTGCATACTAATGTTTATGTTTACTTAGATTAAACATACGTGAAATATATACTATCAACTGAGTTATTCCTTTGTTTACATTTCACTTGCTTGTCTTCCTTCGACTCAGCGCATGAAGGTCTGTAAAACTTAATCCGCCGAACTTTATATGTTCGGATATTATCAGTTGTTCCTTTTTGTAACCCGTCTAAAGATAATGAAACTACTTTAAATTAGATATATGTCGTAAATATGCGTTATATTTGTTCCAAAACGGTACCTGTTTTTCTTGCAACTATGAGAACTATTATAAGTGTAGGATGTGTTTCCGTTATTGCGCGACAAAGCACTTCCCACAGAGCAAGAAGTGTGATTAAAGATATGAGGTACTTCTTACTTTAGAAGAAGGCTGTTCCTTCAGATCTGTTGGATGTTACTATTTGTCACTAATTTTGAAATGTAAACTAAAATGTAGCGTGACATGGTCAGAACGTTTAATGTGACATGTATATAATGGATCTCAGATGGGAAATGACTTCGTATTAAATTTATGAAACGAGCTAATTTCCAGTTTTTGCGAGCCCTGGCAAGCAAAGGCTGTAAATTATTCAACGAGTTTCATAAATTTAATATTACTTCATATTCCATTTGAGATTCTGTTTATCACATAGTTTTTATTTTATTGGAGTGAGTTTGAACAGAAAGAAAAACAAATGATTTTCTGGCTCGGATGCGTGGACAATAACCAGACGTGAGTTAAATCAATAATACACAGTTCGATAACCAGTAACATTTTAAAGCAGATGTTTCACAAATTATAATTCAAAGACCATCTGCCCTTCCAAATTATAATTCAAAGACCATCTGCTCTTCCAAATTATAATTCAAAGACCATCTGCCCTTCCAAATTAATGAAACACTTTACAAGGACAGAATAATTTTTCACATTGTATTCTCGGATCAAGTCATCCGGAGTTGTTGACGCGCCATATACATGAATTTCGATGTAAACTATTACACGTTTCCACCGAAATGTGTGTCTATTCCACTATGGACACACACTACGGATGTAGTATTGGATACAGCAGGAAAATAAGCTTTTCGGTTGTTGGATATTCGTGTGAAGAGATGGCCCCTGCAAAAATTTACTAAATCTAGACAATAAAAGATGTTGCTGTGTATAATAGTGATTCAAGAGTTCATGTTCTGTGACCAGATATATGCATTTTTTGATTTGGAAGAATGATGTGGTTGGACAACTTTTTGACAGTGGGAGACAAGATTTTGTCAACATTCGTTCATAAGAGAGGTGAATTTATCTACTCCTATACAGGCTGGCATTTAAACCAAGCTTGTCCTGAGAGTGGACACAATGTACCCATATTCTAGTTTAAGGTTAGTATTTGGAGAATTTTGTGTAGGCTTATATTCTGATATAAGTTACTGCCACATAGTTGATAGTAATAGTAAAAAAATAAATAAAATAAAAATGGTTCAAGAAGGCGGGGGATTGAGTAAGAATTTCATGGGCTTCTTTGGATCGATCCGATTCGCGGAAAGTGATATCTAAGCGTGCTGATGTATACAAAAATGTTTATCCGTAAACATTGAAATGTTAATTGCACCAACTATGTAATACACAAGTATATGTCCTGGTGTTCTATCACAGCGGAATCTGCGGTGTGTCAGTAAGGTCATGTGTAGTGTAAGAGTTTAAACTTCTGATTTTTGATTTACCTATATACATATTGGTGGTGTTTTAGTGACATTTCTTGCATTCGTGCTAAATATGTATTGTTTTTGTTTTGTATGTGACATTTGCAGACACTAGGTCAGTCAGTTTGTATCGTTTTACAGTCTAGTCATTTATAAAGACACGGAGTACTTTAGAAAGAAGAATTTAAGGAGGCAATTTGAAGACACTCATGGTCAACATAACCGCAAATATAGGCAAGTCATAAAAAAATTGTGTGTATCAATGAATGAGAAGGTGGAACAGTATCATAGTGCCATTATCAGGTGTCCATCATGTCAATTGATAACGATGAAGGACTGAAGGGAACGTTACAAATATTGTATTTTAAATAAGCATAATACGACGCTGCATACGTTTAATCACGATTTAAAAAATCCTACGCTAAAAAATGATCTGTATACATATTAGATGGTTGCAGAACGATAAATGTAAAATGTCTGAAAGAATAACGCCATTTAAACCGTAACTCACTCTTCTTTATGTGGATAATCCCGGAAGATAGTTAAGAATGCATAGTAAAAGTCAAGCAATGGGAAATGCAATCAACTTATGGTGTATTTGCTATAGATGCGATACAAAATTTCAGTCTGGATATGGCCAGGCAGGCTCGCACATAGATAGATAGATAGATGGATGGATATATGTGATGTACAGAAATACATCAATAGAGACGGCTTACAATTGCAAAGGGTTCAGCTACAACGTTTGTCACTGCCATTAATCTTCTTATTATTTTTACCAACAAACAGGTGCGATTGTGTCATTGTTTTTATCATAAAATGCCGATAATGGCAAATACAGGTCTCCATACCTTTTTCATGTTTCCAAGACTGACTGAATTACCTTTTATTTGTAAATATTATTTGCCAAAGACAGCTTATGCTCAATTTTAGAAAAATGCCGAACAAAATCCACTTCTTGCACTTAACGGAATATTTATAAGTTTCATTGCCACTTTTGTTTAGTTGCATACAAACTCTATACTGATGTCTACTGCTTCAATTTCTTTCGCCAAAAACGTACGGAATTATTTATTGTGCGTTACTCTTTCACACAAACTTGCTACAGCGTATTAGAGAACAATTTATTGAAAGAAATAGAACAGCTCTATTATCAAAATGTAAAGCAATTTTTTCACACTCAGAATATCATCCACACCACCTGCACTGAATTGTGCATTACCAATATCCCTTAGTGGCATGTCAGCACAGTACAAAGTCCATTAAAAGTTACGATTATTAAAGATTAACAGTTAAAATGTAAGATTTAAAACAATAACAAAGACAACTTTAGTTAGAAAAGAGGCCAACATTTCTTTGTCAAGATCCCTTTAGTCTGAATTTATTTTCTGCATGACAAGCAATGTTTGAAGTTGCTACAGGATACTAGTAAAAACTTCATACTGGTCAGCTGTGTGTATTCGTTTATTTCGCGCTGGTTGTATCGTTTCGTGGCACTAGCCTTGGCGTATTCAACGGCTATTTGCCGCGTACTACTGACACACTTGAAATGTGCCATTCTGTTTATTTTCGCTATAACATACCGAATCAGCTTTCCTACAGAAGTCTTTTCAGACGCTAAACAAGTCAAAGGTACTAAACAGCCAAGTAAAGGCAATGAATTATAATTCATCTAGAACATTATCCCTAATGGGTTGGACTTATACACATTCATCCCGTAATAACAACCCCCAAGAAAGACAAACAACCCACTCCCACGCACCTCCCCACTAAAAAAACAGAGACAAAAAGCCGAATAGTAACAATCTCTACAGACATTTATTATATATTTCATAATGAGATATTAAAAAACTGAAATGTATGTGGGAGAAAATCTACATCGCCACAATGGTGATGCCACTTTTATCGCCACAGTGGCGATAACATCTTTGAAACTAATTTCATTTTCCATTTAGGAAATGTATCTGCCATTATGTCTGATATTCAAATCTATATTTCCGTATGAGGCCTATTCCAGTTTTTTCTTCTGCTCCTTTACATTCTACCTCCCTTCCTTCCTCTGTCCATCTGGATGAACGGATCTTAGAATGTCAAGACTGTATTGTACATTATGCAATTAATTAGGTTCCATATAAACACGCCTATAAACGAACTCCAAACAAAATATGCCTCAAGTGTTAACATTTAAAAAAATAGTTTTACACATGAATCGTGCCAATGGTCAGTGGCTGAACTTACATTGCTTATTTTCATTCGATAGTCCGTAGTATTCATACAGC
>JAECUM010061841.1:0-13681 GCA_016617855.1 Megalonaias nervosa | reverse complement strand
TGTCAAAATGTTCATATTACTCAAAATACATGCATTCCAAAATCATGCATAATTGTACCACTACTAACACTTTGTTTCAACCGCTGCATAAATTTCCATCAAAATAGTAATTATGGTGAACTACGTCATCACTGCCAACAACGTCACAAGTACTACATGTACTCTATCCTCGGACCTCTATTATTCATTCTATTTATCAACGACTTGCCTCTTAAGATAGGAACTTCAATTTCTTCCACTGACCTCTATGCAGATGATACTACACTGTCTACGATGGGGAAAACCAAAACTGTACTTGAAAATAATTTACAATATGCTCTCAACAGACTTAAAGTATGGTGCAAGGAAAACAGTATGATCATAAATACAGAAAAAAACAAAAGCCCTACTTGTTACAACACAACAAAAACAAGCAAGGCTAGATAGCAACAAACTCCAGGTTCTATTTGACAATGTGAGCCTTAATATGACCTCTCAGGATAAAATTCTTGGTGTATTTATAGATAACAATCTTACTTGATCTATTCACATTAAACATGTTTCAATAAAGTTTAATTCTTATCTTCGGATACTGAAGAAAATCAAAACATACATTCCTCTTCAGTATAGGGTCATCTTTTATAAAAGGTGTATTCAGCCATATTTGGACTATTGTAATGTAATTTGGGGTAATACCTCTGATTCAAACATAACAAACCTTTTAAGACTCCAAGAGAGGGCATGCCATATAATTCTTGATCAATGTATTGACAGTTTCCAGGATGCAATGAATAATATAAAGATTTTAACAATACATGAAAGAATATTACTTAGAACGGCCAAATTGATGTATAAAGTATCCAGAAAAGCCATTCCTGTATATCTAAGCAATATCTTTCACCAAAGAGATGCTGATGGTGCTCCAAATTTAAGGTCTGTTAGAGGTAAAAATTACATTATACCAAGGCCAAGAAGGAATTGTTTAAAAAAAGTTTTCAAGATACTGATCCACTGGTATGGAACAACATTCCCAGTGACATAAGGCAGGCTCCTACCGTTTCTTCTTTTCATAATCGATGTCTCAAATGGACGAAATCTTAAGACAATTGAACAATTCTAGTAATAAAAATATCGCCTGCATTTCTGTACTTTTGCATCATTTTCACAGTTGAATGTTTCCACGCAGGATGATATGTTATATTTTATATATGTTTATGTGTTCACAGATGCCTGTGCATATGTTCCAGGCTTGATATTTTGATTTTAAAATCACTTAATTATTTAGTGTCAAGCCAGATTCTTCACATGATGTTGTATATACTGTATATTATTGTACACAACAGCTAGAAGGCCTCAAGGTAGATTAGTTCTCTAACTAATTGAGTTACCTTCTCCAAATAAAGTCTGAATTATTATATATTATTATCATCACTGCCAACAACGTCACATGTAATACATATACTCATCATCACTGCCAACAACGTCACATGTAATACATATGCTTTCTCAATCAATGGTTGCCAGTTTTCACTGTCATCACGAACAGCCTAAATAAAATTACAATTCTGTTGTTGTAGGTGTAGTCCGATAAATCACCCCCCCAAATCTGTGTTGATACTGATGGACGATATGTTGGTCTGATGTGACCTGTTCATTAAAATGTGCAATTTTGCTGCATGCAAATCTTTCCGGAACAACCTGCGTACGCTTTAGACACAGACCGGTAATTGGTAACAGCCAATTCAAGCGCGAAAATCAAAATGGCCACATGACAGATAGTTGTGCTATTCCAGGTGGATTTACAAGTCACTAAACATATAATATGCTCCGGAAATATAATGTACATGTCACCAAAAGAACTCTACAGCTGACTTTAGCTGCACAGCCACGAGAAATACCGGTAAGTGTATAAAATGTACACCGATGTGTGCAGCCAAATTTGAATGCAGATACTTGCAGCTTTTAATGAATAGGTGATATCAGCCCCTCACCCGAAAATCGACATCATCACGGGTGAAGGGCTGATTTATCGGCCTATTGTAGGTGGTGATAATTTAAGTTTATTGCTGCAGCTTGCTAAAACCACAACTACTGTTACAACCACAAATACTTCTACAATCACAATTACTGCTACAACCACAACTACTGCTGCTATTATGTCTATCACTATTACTAGTAGTGCTGCTACTGCTGCCACTACTACTAATGCTGCTGCCACTAACACTAATGCTGCTGCCACTAACACTAATGCTGCTGCCACTACTACTAATGTTGCTGCCACTACTACTAATGTTGCGCCACTAACACTAATGCTGCTGCCACTACTACTAATGTTGCTGCCACTACTACTAATGTTGCTGCCACTAACACTAATGCTGCTGCCACTACTACTAATGTTGCTGCCACTACTACTAATGCTGCTGCCACTACTGCCACTACTACTAATGCTGCTGCCACTAACACTAATGCTGCTGCCACTACTACTAATGTTGCTGCCACTACTACTAATGTTGCGCCACTAACACTAATGCTGCTGCCACTACTACTAATGTTGCTGCCACTACTACTAATGTTGCTGCCACTAACACTAATGCTGCTGCCACTACTACTAATGTTGCTGCCACTACTACTAATGCTGCTGCCACTACTGCCACTACTACTAATGCTGCTGCCACTACTGCCACTACTACTAATGCTGCTGCTACTAATACTGCTACTACTTCGATTACTGCTGCTACTACTACTACTATTACTACTACTACTATTACTACTACTACTACTGCTACTACTACTACTACTATTACTACTACTACTATTACTACTACTACTACTACTACTACTACTACTACTACTACTACAGCTACTTCTGCCACTTCTATTACAACAACTACCACTTTTACTATTGCATGGGAACTACACAGATTTTAACCCAAAAGGTTAAGGAACAAAACATGTTCATCTTAAGAAAATGTATTTGGAAAGCTATAAAAAATAAGTTTAGCGATGAAAACAATACAATCATTAATATTTGTCAAACCGTTTTCACATGCACTTTTCAAACTGGAATAGTTTCAAAATGTCTGTAATATTTCAAACCATAAAAACAAGCACTGGATGCATTATTTCGAAATAAACAGTACATTTAACAATGCAGTTTCGATTTTACGAAAATAAGAAAGAACTGCACGTTTGAATTTTCCTTCCGCATTTAAATGTCTTTAACGAAAATTCCGTGTAATGCGAAAAAAAAAAAAATCCACGTAATGCTACATAACAATAAATGCCTACCTCTGGAACAGGATTGTTGTTTCTGCTTACGTTGGATGGTACAAACCTTTATTGAATAGGGACCAGTCTTTGTTGTCATATGTCTGCCGCAGTTGTTTTCGTTATTACTACTGCAACAGCTACTAATATTACTACTGCTATTGGTACTAGTATTACTACTGATACTGCTACTAACGTTACTACAGTTACTACTACTACTACTGTTACAGCTACTAATATTACTACTGCTACATGTACTAATATTACCACTGCTACAGGTACTAATATTACCACTGCTACAGGTACTAATATTACCACTGCTACAGGTACTAATATTACCACTGCTACAGGTACTAATATTACCACTGCTACAGCTATTAATATTACTACTGCTACATCTACTAATAATACTACTGCTATAGCTACTAACACTACTACTGCTACAGGTGCTAATATTTCTATTGATACTGCTACAAATATTATTGATATTGTTACCGTTATTGCTACTGCTATAGCTACTAATATTACTACTGATACTGCTATTAATATTTCCACTGCTACAGCTACTTATATTTCTATTTATACTGCTACAAATATTGATATTGTTACTAATATTACTACTGTTACAGCTACCAAAATTACTACTGCTACAGCTACTAATATTACTACTAATGGTGCTATTACTACTACTATTAGGTACTAATACTGCTGCTACTATTAATTGCTACTGATGCTGTTACTAATACTACCACTTCTGCTACTAATACACCTAATGATGCTGTGACTAATAAACTGTTGCTGCTCTTCCTATACTACTATTGCAGTTACTAATATTGCTGCTGCTACTGCAGCTACTAATACAACTACTGTTGTTGTTGCTACTACTAATACAATTACTATTGTTGCTGCTACTACTAACACAACTACTATTGTTGCTGCTACTACTAATACAACTACTACTGCTGGTATTGATTTTACAATTAGTATAGAACTTAAATTAATTTCTACAACAACCGCTGCTGTCGCTTTTTTTTTTTTTTTTTTTTTTTTTTTTAGCAACAAATCTCCGGTTCCTTGAGACAAGCTTAGCTCCACATTTGGTACTTTACCATAGGGATTAACTCATCAACGTTTGACGTATTCCGAACAGGCTGTTGAAGTCCGTGCCAGAAGGACGACGGTTTCAGCGCATCACAAGGATTTGACACATGATTCCTAATCATTCATAGGAATTAAAAAATATATAAATAAAAATAAATTTTCAGATGCAATTTAAAATTTCCTAACTGATGGCGTCGATCCGGTTCGTTGGTTTTACTTAAGCCGTTCTGTGCCCGTGCGTGTTCCTGATCAGCTGATGTAAAACAATCGATGTAAAATGTACATGATAGTCTCGGAAGAGACGCAACATCGAAGACGTGTTTAGAAATATCACTCATACGAATCATTCAGCATAATATTTATAATTTCTGAGCAATACAGCAACTAGATAAATACATCAAATTACACCGAACCATATGGTGACAGATACACAGATGAGAATGCACACCGGTTACTGTAGAGCAGATGCGTTAAAAATCTACTTAAAGTGCATCATTCTGTCTATCTCTTCGAGTTGATTATATATATTTGACAAGAAAACATTATTTCTCAAAGTGCGAAAATTTTTCTCTTCTGTGCGACTGGAGAACATAACAGGATCGAACATTATCGGCCAGTACACGAAGTCTTTGGGTACGGCGCGGATAAAGGACAAGTGAAACAACACACAGAAATGCTGCGTGAAATACGATGTTTATTGTGTGAGTGTGTGATTTTGATTTTTAAGGTAGCTTTAACAATTTTTTCAGTCATATCGCTACGATGTCTGCAGTGTGGCAGTTTATAGTGATGTCTAGCACTGGGGCATCATTCCGCAGGCATGTAGCATGATGTCCCACCCAGTCACATTATCCTGACACAAGGCCGACCAGTCCTAACACTAACCTCTTAATGCTGAGCGCCAAGCGAGGCGGCTGTTAGTACCATTTATATAAGTCTTTGGTACGACTCGGCTGGGGAACGAACCCACGACCTCCCGCATCCGAAGCGGACGCTCTAACCATTTAGGCCACCGGAGCGGTTACGATGTTTATTCATCGCTCGGCAATGCGGCACGCATGTTTTTGTATAAATATATAGCGATCTTACTTTTTCCCCCATGAATTAACGTTTGCCGAAATCCGAGGGGTCGTAGAAGCCTAGACCATAATGACAAGGGTTACATGTGAGGGATTCCGCGAATGTTGTTACCAAAAAAAATCAGACATGTATCATCGGTATTCTTACATAGAAATAAAACGATATTTAAAAATGTTACATGCAATTTAAAATTTCCTTAGCGAAGGCGCCGATCTGGGGCTAAGTTCTACGTTCCATAGAGAAATAGCTACTATAGTGAATCGTTCAGTATAATTATCCGTGTAGCTGCGAGAATTTTGACAGGTAATGAAGTGAAATTTCACGGATTCTGATCAGTATTTTCATTGATACACAAATGATAATATACCCCTGTCAATGCAGAACAGTCAAGTCGAAAAATCCGAAAATTTCTGTCTTCCGTGCAACTGGAGAACCCAACATGATCGCTTGTTTTCAGTCAATACATACAACATGCGGAATGCAAGCATCGGCATCGGCCAGTAATGCTGCGCACGCATTGTCATTTAAGAATAGCGCTTAAACTCGAGGCAGAGATGAATTGTAATGGTTATGTACCGGGAAACATTTATTCAGTAATCAAACCAAAACTATCATAAAATGTAATATTAAAAATTGGGGAAAAATAGTATGAATGATTACGATCGGTTAATCTACAATTAATGGTGTCTTTCTTTTGAAAATAGACAAATTGAATACACTGTTTGAATTGTTTCTCATTTATCTTGATTACGGTAGAATGGAATATGCCACGAAATACTCGTGAAAATATCAGTCTTGGGAGAATATTTGGAAGAGACATAACTGTATGATTTTTAGAAAGATATTTGCGGGTAATAAACGTATACTCTTTATGCAGGTATTTGCTGGTAATTGCTATATACTTGTCCAGCAGATATTAGCTGGTACTCCTTGGATACGTTTAAGCCACTTATTTGCAGGTACTAACTATATTTGTTTAGCAAGTACATGCGGGGACTAGCTGTATACTTGTTAAACAGGCATTGATATTTGCGGGTACTAACTGTACACTTACTAGGTACTTATGTGCCAATAAGAACCGTATACTTACGAAGCAGGTATTAGTGTGTTATTACTATATTTTCGAACCAGGTATTTGCGAGTACTAACTGTATACATGTGAGGCAGGTATTTGAGGATACTAACTGTGTACTTAATCAGATATTTGTGGATACTGTGTACTTATTAAACTGATACTTGTAAGTAGCTGACTGTGTACTTGTTTAACAGCTATTTGTGGCTGTTAATGTATACTGTTCAATCAGCTATTTGTGGGTACTAACTGTATATTTGATAAGCAAGTATTTGTGGGTACTTGCATTATGCTTCTTAACCAGGTATGTGTGTACTAACCGTATATTTGTTAACCAGGTTTGTGTGTGTATAAAAACCGTATATTTTTTAATCAGGTATGTGTGCGTACTAACTGTATACTTGTTAATAAGGTATGTGTGGTTATTAAATGTATACTTCTTAATCAGGTATGTGTAGGTACTAACTGTATAATTCTTAATCACGTATGTGTAGGTACTAACTGTATACTTCTTAATCAGGTATGTGTAGGTATTAACTGTATACTTCTTAATCAGGTATGTGTAGGTATTAACTGTACACTTTTTAATCAAGTATGTGTAGGTATTAACTGTATACTTCTTAATCAGGTATGTGTAGGTATTAACTGCATACTTATTAATCGGGTAGATGTAGGTACTAACTGCATACTTCTTAATCAGGTAGGTGTAGGTACTAACTGCGTACTTCTTAATCAGGTAGGTGTAGGTACTAACTGCATACTTCTTAATCAGGTAGGTGTAGGTACTAACTGCGTACTTCTTAATCAGGTAGGTGTAGGTACTAACTGTATACTTCTTAATCAGGTAGGTGTATGTACAAACTGTACACTTAATTAGGTAAGGGGTGGAAAAATGAGAGTAATAAATATGTTGCAAAGATAAGAAATAAATTGTATTAAATTCATATGTACAAAATTTGAAATATATATATATATATATATATATATATATATATATATATATATATATATATATATATATATATATATATATATATATATGCTGTGTTATAATGCGCACAAGTTGTCCCTCCACTAATATTATTTGCTTAGAATGATGAATGATAGGTCTAGCGTTACAGCAATCAGTGGCACGCCATGTACGGTTCCTGTTTTCATGGATATTATTCTTGACAGAATAGCACCAAGCATACTGATAAATAGAATTGTCATATTTTGATAAAATAATGCAGACACTTCCAAAAAAAAGTTTTAATGAAGGAGGTTTACTTCAACATATAGTCTTCAAAT
This sequence comes from Megalonaias nervosa, assembly GCA_016617855.1. NCBI lineage: Eukaryota > Metazoa > Mollusca > Bivalvia > Unionida > Unionidae > Megalonaias > Megalonaias nervosa. The sequence continues at coordinate 5,892 of JAECUM010061841.1, read as the reverse complement.
TATAAATCTGCACACGGAGTACTATGAACATGTTTTTACTTTACTTCTGTTAATGGTTTATTACTACCATTACATTTGCCATTAATATTGTTACTAATCCTATTATTATTATTATTATTATTATTATTATTATTATTATTATTATTGGTGGTGGTTGTGGTGATAGGGGTGGTGGTGCTGTTGTTGTTGTTGTGTGATACTGAAGAAACAAGCCGCATACAATTAATGTAAGCAGTGGCTACAATTAATCATCGTTGTATGGAACACGCATTCGTGAGGAGCAAAAGAACATTGGCAACGCTGACATAAACGTTAATGCTTATAATACTTTAGGTGATGATGTAATGCAGACTATAATCGAATGACACGTTAGGGAATAATAAATTGAAAACCGAAGAAATGTCAAACTTGATAATTTCAATATAGACCATAAGACGAGCAGGACTTATCTCTGTCAAATTCTTGGATTACTGCAAAACCAATACTTCTTCAGGAATTTATTTGAGGCTTTTGTTATGGGAATGGTAGTAAAACATTTCCTTACCAGTTTGGTTGGATAGAGTCAGTAGCTGTGAACCAGACTGCACTGGAATCGTCTGTCTAACGTCCTCTGATGAAAACGCAGGATGTAAGCATGAAACCTGCACTTATTGAATTTAATAAAAACAACTGACTTTCGATCAAATTACGAAAAGAAACAGAGAAACACAATAAAGAAGGAATGTAAATTCTCTCTCTCTCTCTCTCTCTCTCTCTCTCTCAAAAATATCGGTACATACGACTTTCTAAAGATGCTGCCCTCATAGTGTTGTGCCAAAGCAACATCATGATTTATAAGAAATAAAACTAATACTCGATGTTGGTAATAAAAGTTTCTATTAAACATTTACAAAATAAACATAGATTTCAACATATCCTCTACTAAACCACGTTGGACGGAATTCACTTTCAGCCCAATCAGATAAACGCCCATTTTTCTTCATCTATTCTCGGTAGCTATATTATATAGATGAGATATATAAAAGTGACTACAACGTGTGTGTGTGTGTGTGTGTGTGTGTGTGTGTGTGTGTGTGTGTGTGTGTGTGATTTAGATTTTTAATGTAGCTTGAACAATTTTAGTCATATCGATACGAAGTCTGCAGTGTGGCAGTTTATAGTGATGTCTAGCACTGGGGGATCATGCCGCAGACATGTATCATCATGTCACACCCAGTCACATTATCCTGACAACAGGCCAACCTGTCGTAAAACTTACCTCTTAATTCTGAGCTGGCAGCTGTTGGTACCATTTTTACAGGACATTTTGGTATGACTCGGCCCGGGTTCGAACCCGCGACCTCATTTTATTCAGTAGCAGTTGTATCGGTTACGTTGATGGTTTTGTATTATTTCTGCTAAATATTCACCGAAAATTGTCCTTGCTTAATTATTTTCGAACAAGACTTGCAGTATTGCTGTTTTATATTCCAAATTTGACCTCGTCCAGACTAAAAGGGTATGAGGATTAACAATTGAAAAGGGGCCGGGAATCAACCAGTGCTTGTGTTTAGCCGAGTGCTTAGAGAGGAAAAGAATATATATATATATATATATATATATATATATATATATATATATATATATATATATATATATATATATATATATATATATATATATATATATATATATATATATATATATATATATATATTACCCTTACTTAAGAGTTTTGATTGCCAATGCAACTGGGATAATTGAATGTATACACTGTTGGTGGTAGAAATTAAACGGACTCCACCAACATCAAGAAAACGTCATTTAAAATAGGTGTCATTGACCTGTCGTTTGCAATGATTTTTAAAAGTTACTCGTCTTCCATTAAAAATAAAGTTTAGAATAAACTGACTGTGAACTAGCACAAGACAAGAAAGTTCCATTCATAGTGCAAGCTATCGATTTGTAATTAATTCTAACAAAAGAATCTGGTAGAAGAGGTACTTTTTCGTAGTTCGGAAATTGTTTATTATCCTTCCATCCTGAAGATGTCTTATTGATTCCAGTATTTGTCTTAAAGAATCAACTGGCGATTTTCTTGCACCTCCGCACTGCGTAATTTATTTTGGTGATTAGGCAAAATGAAATGTGCTGAGATGGCAAAATCGATTTTAATTTCAAGATGTGTAATACGAATGAGTCTGTAAAGAGAGAGATGTCAAAAATGCAATAAACGTACGAGGTTAGCGATATAAACTTTACAAAGTTTACTAAATTAAAAAATATTTACAGGAAAAAATCTGTAATAACACATTATTCATGCTTTCTACGATGACATAAAGAAATATAGATGCAAATTTAACTGTATTTTTGAAGGACGATCATCAGAACCGATTTCTTTACATATCCATAAAAGCTTATATTGTATTTAAAGTATTTCAATCTTAAGTTTAATTTTCAAATTTGTTACTTTCTTATTCAATAAAATTTAACTTAATGTTCCCAAGTTGTGTCAGTACTTCAATATTCTCAAGTTATGCAAATTATTTGATCCATATATATTAGAAAATTATTAATTAATTTGCGGGTCAGATATCCAGTTTTCTTCTGGAATAAAGCTTATAAATGATACATTTTTTTAAAGACAAGAATCATAAATATTGTAAAATAGTAAAATGGAGTTAAAATCATGAAAATATTCGAATAATTAGCTACTCTTGGGGTAATGATTCACAGATCAGCTAAACTTAGAGCTATAAATATCATACAGAAAGTCCAAGACCAAAGCGGGAAGAATATATCTAGATGTGTGGTAGGACAATATAGAAGTCGTTCTAAATTATAAGCATGCATACATCCCCCTCCAAGAAAAACACCCCCAACCCCCAAACTATTATGAATGCGAAATCTGTGCGTGGAAATGCTGGAAATATGGTCTGTAAATAATGTGGATGAAAACAAAGAATAGCATCTTACGTACTTGAGGCAGAAAATAGTTTACGTTCAGTAACTTATGAGAAGTACAATCATTTTTGGCGCTCTTTGAGCGTCAGTATAATTGACCTTTGTAACACGTAAAAAGAAAAAGAAAGAATAAAATCCCACACAAATAAACAGGGTAATTGCAGTGTTGTGTGTATGAACAATCCAATGACTTGTATCGTCTCAAGGTCTTACGTTCGCCGTACAGCGCCACGAAATTTACATTAATTTTAAGGAGAACACTAGTGGGAATCTAAAAACTGTGACAATAAAAAATTAGAGCAAATGAAGAAACAGCGATCAGGACTGATGAAATATCATTGAAAAAAACAAATGCATCTTGAATTTCTTACTATTTCTAATCAGTCAGTCTGTTAAGGGACTCTTGATTAATTCATTTTCTGTTTGAAAGGTTTACATTTATTTTATTTTCGAAATAAGGCGACAACTGATTCCATCCCAGAGGTTCCACCTACACAACACGCCATAAATGTTAATAAATTTACTTAATGAAATGTTCTAGTGGAAAACCAATCTTGGAGTGAAACTGATCGATACAAGTAACATCACTTGAAATGGAACTGTCAGGGGTGAAAATTAGGTGATGATAGATGTGTTCTCTTCTGAGATTTACCGATTCAACGCAATTACACTCCTTGAAAACACCACGAAAGCAAAAAAACATTTTGACCTTAAGAACAACGCCATACAACTTCTACTAAACTGAGCAAGAACTGGTAGGGGCCTACAAGAACTAGTAGGGGCCTACCTTATTCTGAAAGTGTTTTGAACACAAATGCTGAAGCTCAAAGTCCGAAAATTTCTGGGACTTTGATTAGAGTGATTCTTAGGACTAAAATCAGTTTTTTTCTTTTTTTTAAAATACTTTTAATAAGCGTGTTAAATTTCAATTATTTCGGTGTTCTTCGGGTACATATCTGGTTTTGGGTTTTGGAGCTTCAGCTTGCGTTTCTTGCTCACCAATTATCGGAACATCACTCGGCTTTTTCCGTCAAACAGAGTAATAACCCAGGATATATCTGTAGGAAAGTACATACATTTCTTGGGTTTAGTGATTCGTCTACAGCGAAGTTCACCACGTATATTGCTATGGAAAAGCCGACAATGTTCCGATTGTGACTTAGTTTCCTCCGCCGCCATATTGTGCCATGTGGAGTAAAGTAGTTACAAATAATGTTCTCAATTGCGACGAATACATCCGGGTTATTTTCTGGACTTAACGGAAAAGGCCGAGCATATTCTAGTATGACTGTCCCAAAATGTTTCGAGAATACGGGTCCTAAAGTTTCATCTACTACTAATTATTACGATTTTTACAAGATTGACAGAGGGGGCCCCGAGTGGCAGAGTGGCCTAAAGCGCTCACCGTTCCGGATCACTGCCATCTCACCTCTGTCTGCGTGGATTTGAGTCTCAGACTCGGCTAACGTGGGTACTTGAGAAAGCTTGCCAGTAGCTTCTCGTGGGTCGGTGGTTCTTCCCTGGGTTTTCCATACTGGCCGGCATGTATAGCCTATCTTGTGTTGAAAAATGGCGTTAAACCCTAAAACAACAACAACAACAAAGACTTACGGAAAGATATTTCCTTAATCATCATTTAAACGAGACATAACTAAGCATGGAGTATTTTCTAAAACCAATCATATGTCCAACATTCAGAGTGATATATATGCCTTTCTTCAAGGGAACGATTCAAATATAACCTTGGGGTTTTTTTTCTTCTGTGAAACATTTCACTGCATTCATGTAGCAGTCTCTTTTATTCGGTTTCACTGCATTTATATCGACCTCTCCTTTGTTCGGTTTCACTGCATTCATATCATAGTCTCTTTTATTTGGTTTTTTCATTCAGATCAGAATCTCTTTTATTCGGTTTCACCGCATTCATATGATAATCTGTTATTGGGTTTCACTGCATTCATATCATAGTCCATTTTATTCGGTTTCACTGCATTCATACCGTAGTCCATTTTATTCGGTTTCACAGCATTCATACCGTAGTCCATTTTATTTGGTTTTACTGTATTCATATCGTAGTCCATTTCTCTGCATTTTTATAATAGTCTCTTTTATTCGGTTTCTCGTAATTGGAAGACAAAGATGAAACTGACTGTCTTGGCTCACACTCAGTTTCTTTATATTTTTCCACAGGCAATTTTCTTCGCATTGGTAATTGAATTTTGGATATCCAATTAGCTCTTCTTCTTTAACCGTCTATTCAATGCCTCCATCTTTATTTATTTATGATGGGTTTTTTTTTTTATCGGTTAGGGTTAGGGTTTATGGCTTTATTTGTCGACAAAGTTTTCATTCTTTATTTTCCAGTGAATTCTCGCTCTTGATAAAGTATTTGACTTGCTAGTTTCACAAGGACGCACGCAATGTCTCGGTCAAAACAAGGACGCACTCAATATCTCGGTCTAAAGAATTGGCTGATATAAAGCAAACACATGCTTCCTGACATCTCTTCACTTCAAGAATACGATTGACTTTTCTTCACTCTTTATTCTTTCCTTGTACAATACAACTTTCAAATACCCTGACATTTCAAACAAGATAATAGCTTCCATGTTAGGTTTTTTCAATTGTCTAACGAATCTTAATGCTGATTACACATTCCTATGCTATGGTGCGAGTGAGTGAAGAAATTAATTTTATTTGGACAAATCTTAGGTGCCAATGTATAATTTTTTTGAAAACTTTTGTCGCTGCAGAATTAATCTCTCAAGTAATGCAAATTGTTCTTGTGGAAACAGGCTTGAAATTTAATGTATTTACAACGGAGTGTCGTAGTTGTAATTTCAGTACAGAAGGCCATTTCGAACTGTTTGGAATATTCCTTTCCAATCCGATGGCTTGTTACTTAACGGGAAGATCCAATTGATCTCATTATTCCTTCCCATATCAGCT
>JAECUM010061840.1:0-27913 GCA_016617855.1 Megalonaias nervosa | reverse complement strand
TATAAATCAAAATTTTCTTTGTATTTTACTTTTTTATACTAAAAACTTTTTCTCTTCATAATATTTGTACTTAAGAATGAGCTACAGATTATATGTAACATTTTAGTCAGTAAACTTTACATACACTGAAACATGATTTTCAAAAAAAGTGTATCGAAAATTAGAGACAATATAATTGGTACTTTTTACATAGTCAAACCAGTTCCCAAATATGTGACACATGAGATTCTGTGCCATAAGTGTTTTAATTTTGCTACATTTGCTTCTTATCATTAGCATGTCAGTTGAGCTAAAACCAACCCTGACAAAGGGAACTCCAAACATGGTGTTTTGAGTATTGTGGAGAAAGATGCAAAAAGGGCTGCAAGAATTTCCAGAGATTCTGACGTATCACTTGCTAATCTGAACAGAACTTTATTTTTCTGTTCAAGGGTAATTGAAACAGAACTCTTGTGTCTTTTCAAGGGTAATTGAAACAGAACTCTCATATTTATGTAAGGGTAATTGAAATGGAACTCTCTTGTCTATTAAAGTGTCATTGAAACAGAACTCTGTTGTCTGTTCAAGGGTAATTGAAATATAACTTGTTCATTAAAGAGTAAGTGAAACAGAACTCCCTTGTTTCTTCAATTTATTAAACATCATGGAACATACCTAAGGCTTTGCAAAATAGATGGCTAAAGCCCATGTCTATGTTAATATCATTTCCAAACTCAATATTAAGACAGAAGTTATCAAAGTACAGACATAACATTTAAAATAAATTCTCAGAATTAAGGAATGTTAGTACCAAGTTCTAAAGTACTCTGATAATACCAAATTCTGAAATACTCTGATAATATCAAGTTCTAAATTGCTCTGATAATAGCAAGATCAAAATTACACTGATAATAAAAAGTACTAAATTACTCTGATAATGCAAAGTTCTAAATTACTCTGATAATACAAAGTTCTAAATTACTCGATTAATATAAAGTTCTAAATTACTCTGGTAATAACAAGTTTTAAATTACTCTGATAATACAAAGTTCTGATAATACCAGGTTCTGAATTACTCTGATAATAAAAAGTTCTAAATTACTCTGGTAATACAAAGTTCTAAATTACTCTGATAATACAGTGATAATACAAAGTTCTAAACTACTCTGATAATACCAGGTTCTGAATTACTCTAATAATAAAGAGTTCTAAATTACTCTGGTAATACAAAGTTCTTTTACTGCTACTCATACTGTAGCTTCAGTTGATATTAATATTGATAGCTTCATCTGCTTGATAGCATATAAAATGTGAAATATTTAAAAAAATTATGCTAGAATACAGCTTTAGCTCACCTGCACATAAGGCCAAATTAGTGTATGTTATGGCCATGCATCTATTGTGTGTTTGTGATGGCTCAGTGTTTAGCATGCTGGACTCGTAACCAAAAGGGTGCAGGTTCATATCCTTCCATCGGACCAACCTGGGTGAACATTGTTTCTAATGCTTCACACGACTGAGTTTTATGCCTCTGGAAGCCTTGTTTCTGATCTTATTTTGATCGAACTTGAAATATGGGCTCGTATGATCAAGATTTTGGATGGATTCAATAAAAAGCAAGATCTACACATACTAATAATGTTATCTTGGATCCGATTGCTTGAAATTGTTGCCACTCTAGAAGCCATATTTGTGATCCAGTTTTGATCAAAAACTTTGAATATATTCTTATATTATTAAGATCTTAGATCCTGAATAATATGTGAGATCCTTGCATATTTATGAGGTGATCTTGCATGTGATTGGCAGAGCTTATTACCATTCTAGAAACTTTAATTTTAAGCTGATTTTGACAAAAACTGGAATGTGGGTTTGTAGGATCAAGGCAAGTTCAGAAGTAAGAAGGATCCACACTTATTAGGGAGGTGATCTTGCATCTGATAGGCTGCCCATGTTGACACTTGAATTATCATCTGCATAACTTCAGTTATGAGCAAGAGTCTTAAAAATAATTGTCACCCCAGTTTAGAACAGAATAGATCAAAGTAACACTATATAAAATTTGGGAGATAGATTATATCCAGTATGTTCCTACAGTATCACAAAAACCTGCTTAGTGAAATGGTCAACTGCTAAGTAATGCAAGACAGGTGAGCATTATCAGGCCCAAATGGGCCTTTTGGTTTCACTACGAACTACAGATGAAAATTGTTTTTAACAACAATGAATTTAGAACAAAATGAATTATTTTATACATCTTATTTAATGAAAATTTTTAGAAGATTCAACAGTAATCTTTGAAAATTTAAGACAAGCAGTAATTGATGTAAAGCTGTGTTGTATTAGTTCATAATTGTCCCTTTCTGTAAGTAGAAGAGAGCAAAAAAGACTACATCATATGTTTGTATCACTTGCTTTCCTTTCTTTCACAGCCACCAATGTCTTCCAGAAGTCAGAACCCACAGCCACTAAACAACAGAGCTATGACCTTGTCTGCACAGATGCAGATGGTGCCTCCATTAGATAATGTTGCTAGCCCTGAACAGGTGGAAGCAGGGATGTTGCATGATCCATACCTCAAATACTACCAACACCCTGTTGTAATAGAACCTGATGAGGAATTTGAGGAACCCAAAAAACTTTATGTCAAAGATGAAGACAGGGGAAGGTTAATTTTCACAGTGAAACTTTGTATTTTAGCACAGTGATGTATCCTGTCTTGAGGGACCACTCTCATCCCCCTTCTACCAACTAAAGTTGGTCTCTCAAGCCAGTTGGTCATAACTAGAAGTCACCACATTATATAACATGGTTGATCTGTGCATAGAAATACATGGTCTTTCTTGATAGATTTTGTGGTATTTTAGAGTAGTTAGTTTGAACTTATATTGAAACTTACGCCAAAAGAACACTGAGCAGAACAAATTCACCCTTTAAAGACAAATTAGTCCATCTTGAACTGTCAGGCAAGTTAGTCCTTCTTGAACTGTCAGAGAAGTTATTCCCTTTTGAACTGTCAGACAAGGTAGTCCCTCTTGAAATGTTGGACTAGTTAGTCCCTCTTGAACTGTCAGACAAGTTAGTCCCTCTTGAATTGTTGGACAAGTTAGTCCCTTTGAACTGTTGGACAAGTTAGTCCTTTTTGAACTGTCAGACAGGTTAGGCCTTCTTGAACTGTCAGACAAATTAGTCCCTCTTGAACTGTCAGACAAGTTAGTCCCTCTTGAACTGTTCGACAAATTAGTCCCTCTTGAACAGTCAGACAAGTTAGTCCCTCTTGAACTGTCAGACAAGTTAGTCCCACTTAAACTGTCAGACAAATTAGTTCCTCTGAACTGTCTGTCTTAATGTAAGTTTCACTTTTAGTTATGGTAATCAAAGGATTCTGTAGTCAAAATTTACTTGTAAGGAAACATCTGACTCAAAACATTCAGGTAAAGTCCAGGTAACATGTTGATGAACATGTGCACAAAAACAGTCTCTTGTGACAAAATTCACAGTCATTGTTGTATGACAAGGCATTTTTACCCTCTGTTTGAAATAAGAATTATTTGGAGCTAACAGTACTGTTCACTTTCCATGTTAAACTAGCATTCTTTGCAGTGATGGAAGGAAGATTCCCACAAGTGTCTCTTATGGCCAGATGACCTTTATGTCAGGTATTCTTTAAGGCAGGTTTGATTGTACTTGTTTTCTTTCCAGAAATTGTTTGAACAAATTGTTTGTCCCACTTTATATAAATGTACATGACTTTATATGGCTCTGTTTGTTTAGATTTCAAACACTGCATGAATATTCCCAAAGGTCTGTTGTTCATTGTGTAAAGTGTGTCAGCAAATAAACCTACCATAATCTTTAACTCCCACATGTCTTTATTAGATGTTTGTGTTGTGGAAAATAGGGATTTTTTTTATAAGGAACAGATGAAACATGGACACTTGCATCTTTTTTTTGTATTTACACCCTCCCATGTATGTAATAAAGGGTGATATAGCAATCACTGCATCTATCTGTCTGTCTGTCTGCCTGTCTGTCTATTAATGTGTTAAAAGTGCAATTAAATATCAACCAACCATTTATCTCTCTCTAGATATTTTCATTTCTGGAGCAGAACTCTCAAACACTTCAAGGTATCTCTATGAAACTTTGCTCACATATGGTATTGGTTCTCACACATATTACTGGACTTAGTGGTTCATATGTACACATATGGTTCTATTGGTTCATATGTACACATATTGGACTAATGGTTCATATGTACACATATTGTACTAGTGGTTCATATGTACACATATTGGACTAGTGGTTCATATATATACACATATTGGACTAGTGGTTCATATGTACACATATTGGACTAGTGGTTCATATGTACACATATGGTTCTATTGGTTCATATATACACATATTGGGCTAGTGGTTCATATTTACACATATTGGACTAGTGGTTCATATGTACACATATTGGACTAGTGGTTCATATGTACACATATGGTTCTATTGGTTCATATATACACATATTGGGCTAGTGGTTCATATTTACACATATTGGACTAGTGGTTCATATGTACACATATTGGACTAGTGGTTCATACGTACACATATTGGACTAGTGATTCATACGTACACATATTGGACTAGTGGTTCATATGTACACATATTGGACTAGTGGTTCATATGTGCATATATTGGACTAGTGGTTCATATGTACACATGGTTTATATGTACACACATGGGACTAGTGGTTCATATGTGCATATACTGGACTAGTGGTTCAGTCATTTCCAATTTTGTATTCATAGATGGTTCACTTATTTAATCCAAATTCCTGAGGTATAATTGTGAAAGGTCCCTGTTCTACATTGCATTGGTCACAGAAATTACTTTGCGATGAAGTTAGTGATTTTACATTTTATTTATTTCAGGTATCTATACTACTTTGGCTATGGCCACAAGAGGTACTATGAAGTTAGTGAAGATATGGATCAAGCTGTCCTGCCAGCAATAGCAGACAGGTGAGTTTTCAACGACAGTATGACTCTGTGATTAGCTTGGAGATGGGGGTGGGAGTGGGTAGACAGTATGCATGTAATACTTTTTTTCAAACAGTAGTGGGTGGGTGGGCTTATTATCAAATAGAGATACCTTTAGTAAGGATTTACTAAAATGTTGTGGGTGGGGTGATGTTATCATGAAGCTTGGACTTATGAAAAGATGAATAGGGTGTTTAGTTTAAACATTGGTGGCTCCAGGTGGCCAAGTGGTCAAAGGTATTTGCCTGACAGATTACAAACATCTCACCTCTATCTTTATTGGTTCAAGTCTTGGGCTCAGTCTACATGGGTATGTGAGAAAGCTTGCCAGTAGCTTCCTGTGAGTCAATGGTTCTTCCTGGGTTTTCCATGGTTCTACCTCCATCAAATATACTGGCCGCTATGTATAGCCTATCATGTGCTAAAAGATGGCGTTAAACCCATACAACAGCAACAACTTTAAACATTAAAAACATTAATGTACATTTAAAAAAAATACTTTTCAGATTGGACATCCAGCTCAAACATTTTTTTTTCAAATCATAACTTGGCTGTAAAAGTGAGAATACAGATGACTTCTTTATAGTTAGTGAATCTTGAACAGATTCATAGACACCCACACACACACACACACACACACAAACACATTTAGCAAGCTCTTCAGATAATGTGTACATTAAAGGTAAGTAACAGCTATATCCTACAGCTGTAAGTACAAATAGTTGCTGCCATTGCCTTCAGGTGTTTGACTCATACCTGATTAATAACAAAGAAGGAAGAAAGAATAGTGTAGGTATTTGTAATGTTCATCAGAGGTTATTTTCTTGCTCATGAGACACATTCACCATGAGACATATTAACCATGAGACATATTCACCATGGGACATATTTGCCATGGAACAAATTCATGATGGGATATATTTGCCAAGAAACATTTTCACCATGGGACATTTTGCCATGGAACATATTCACCATGGATTATATTTACCATTTGACATATTCACCATGGAACATATTCGCCATGAGACATATTCACAGTGGGGCATATTTGCCATGAGACATTCACCATGGGGTATATTTGCCATGGAACATGTTCACCATGGGACATGTTTTCCATGAGATATATTCACAATTGGGCATATTCACCATGAGACATATTCACCATGGGATATATTTGCTATGGAATGTAATCATCATGAGACATATTCACCATGGGACATTTTCACTATGGGACATTTTGCCATGGAATATGATCACCATGGGACATATTCACTATGGGACATTTTACCATGGAATATAATCACCATGGGAAATATTCACTATATAAAATATCCAGGATTTATACAATTATGTTTAATGCCAAAGAATATAAAAAATATTTCTTACAAATCAGGATCATTTCTTTACAAAGAATGTGCATGTGACACAATTCATCACATCTCCATGACATCATGCAGTGTAAGTCATTACACACATATATGGCAACCTTTTGTGTGTGTCAAAGTTTTACTTTTTTCATATTAAAGTAAAACAAAAAAGAAATGTGACAGAAAAACAGACCTACTCTGATGTGTACATGCACAGAGGCAATAAAAATAATTTGTGACCATGTATTGAAATCACAAATTGATGCAGAAATCTTTATAACATTGCATACAAAATGTTTTGGTTTAGGTATTAGGATGGCACTTCATTGCAGAGACGACTTCCAGCTAAAGAAAAGTTTTGTACTTTCCATCATTAGCCTTGAATCATTTGGATGCAATGACAACAATGTTAATAAAAAAGAATCAGTAGCTGAAACAACTCCCACAAGTCTAATATTGGGGATCTTTACATCTCCAACAAGTCTAATATTGGGGATCTTTACTCTCCATCAAGTCTAATATTGGGGATCTTTACATCTACTACAAGTCTAATATTGGGGATCCTACAAGTCTGATATTGGGGATCTTTACATCTCCAACAAGTCTAATATTGGGGATCTTTACATCTCATACAAGTCTATTATTGGGGATCTTGACATCTCCAACAAGTCTAATATTGGGGATCTTGACATCTGCAGCAAGTCTAATATTGGGGATCTTGACATCTGCAACAAGTCTAATATTGGGTATCTTTACATCTCCAACAAGTCTAATATTGGGGAGTTTTACATCTCCTACAAGTCTAATATTGGTGATCTTGACATCTCCATCAAGTCTAATATGGGGGATCTTGACATCTCCAACAATTCTAATATTGGGTTTCTTTACATCTCCAACAAGTCTAATATTGGGGATCTTGACATCTGCAACAAGTCTAATATTGGGGATCTTTACATCAGCTTAAGTATTAGTTTCTTATTATATGTTATGTCAAGCATCATATGACAAGACCTGAAGTTTGTCAAGCCCCAGTAATACAAGAAACTGAAATATACTGTATATACTTGACTATACACTGGGTGCAAATGCAGACTGCACAGACCTGGATTTGATTTAACATAATGTGCCAGCAGATCTGGGTCTATGCAGTTTGTTAAAAGTAATCAATAGAACAAAAAAAACATTGACTCTAACCTGCCAGTGTATTTTATGACAGCAGATAAGGGTCTGTCTTGTATGTAATTGGACTTGACTTATAAGCAAGTATATATGGTTGATGTCTGCATAGAAATATAAATTGTTGCTTGTTTGGTGAAAAATGACATACTTAGTTGGTACACATAACTGTACAACTCCACCTATGGATGTTCATTATCATGTGAGTGTAATAACGGTGAGTTCAGGCACCTTGATGTATTGATTTACATAGAACATAGCCATACACATACACCTGTGTATTCTGCACACACTAAAAGTATTGCCAACCTTTTATAGCAGAACAAAGTTAAATTAAGGTGTAACAATAGAAAGTTATAGATCAAAATAAGGCAATTGTTGAGTGCAACAAGACAGAATAATAAGCACTTATGGATCGCTTTGATGCTGCATTAAACAGCCAAAAAAATCTGCATGTTAAATTCTGTTCAGTCCATTTGCATAAATTTCATAGATCATTATTGGATGACTATATTAAGATACAAACTTTAAAATTGTATCCTCTTCTTTCAGGAATTACCTGTTCATTGGTTCACATGAGATCTTATTACTATCTTTATCCATAGATCTGATTTTCATATAATCTTGTTTTTGATCTTTCAGGATTGAAAAAATTGTGCAGCGAGCCTGGCAAGAATTTTTTGCACTTCTGCGAATCATTACTTCCATATTCATATGGTTCATTGTGGAACTCTTCCGATATTTGGCACAACACATAATTCAGCCACTAGTAGTTGGAATATTTCTAAATTTGGGAGACTATCTTGTGAAACCCCTCTTATCAATGCTATTTAATGGCTTTGTGCAGCCATGCAGCACCTTCTGGTGGAATGTATTTAGTGGCATGAAGCACATGTTTGGACCAATTGGAGAAATTTTAAATCGAGTTTTTACTCAGTTTGCGATGTTATTTCGATCAATCAGATTTTTTGAGATTCATTGGAATACTGGACACCCACTGCAATATCATCCCGTTGTACAAACTGTTTAGCAAGATGAGCGAACTACTTGGATTTTTGTTAGTTAATACTTTGCTGTTTTTCTGTAATAAACTTGAACTATGCTTTTTTTTAAATCTATGGAATTATATTTTTTTATATTTTTCTTTTGGATTGGATATCACAGATTAATCCATTTTGGTTGTTATCTTTATTTTTTGCAGTATTTTACCTCACTTACACAGATACTAGAGGGCACGTATCATGACCATGTCTGTCAGCATGCAATATCCCAGACTTAAAGCATAATAGTCACTATCAATGTAAATCTATCAAAAATTTTCATTTCTTTTGTTTTATAAATTTACACTTCTACCATGGGTTCATATTAGGTGCTAGTTAGAAGAAACATTACACTCCCATCTGACTCACTGACCTTTCATTCCTGTACAGGTAAACATCTAACTCCCGAACTATATCATCCTATACCAACCATAAAAAGACCTGTGCTATAACTAAGGGTTGTTTCAACCAGAGATTGTATTAATAGCACATAAAAACACAAAAAGGGTATTGCATAGTGTAATACCATGTTATAATTTGCTGAAATCGAGTTATTTCGTGGGATAACATCATGCTATAATTGGGTCTAAATGGCTTATTGCATGGTACAGAATATAACAGGATGTTACAGTTGGATCTAACTGGCCTATTACATGGTGCAACATCATGTTATAATTGGTTCTAATTGGCCTATTGCATGGTGTAACACCATGTTACAGTTGGATCTAATTGACCTATTGCATGGTGTAACATAATGTTTTGATTGGATCTAATTGGACTATTACATTGTGTAACATCGTGTTACAGTTGGATCTAATTGGCCTATTGCATGGTATAACATTGTGTTATAATTGGATCTAATTGGCCTATTGCATGATATAACATCATGTTACAATTTGATCTAATTGGCCAAGAACTAAAAGTAAATTAAATAAATTAATTAGCAATGATATAACAAAATGTAAGCATTGTAATGGGATGTATATCCATACCCAGGTAATAAAAATGGGATATATGACCATATTGAGGTAATAAGAATGGTATGTGTTGCCATTCCTGGGTAATAAAAATTGGATGTATGGCCATACCAAGGTAATAAAAATGGGATATATGGCCATACCTGGGTAATAAAAATGGGATATATGGCCATACCCAGAGATCAAGAATGTGATATATGGCCATACATGAGTAACACCATTAATCCATGAAAATCATAATTATTTGTTGAAATGTAATTTTTCATACTGAGAACTATATATTCTTATTTGGATTTTGTAAATATTTGTAATAAAGATCAGCTTAGAGTCATGATCAATACTTTACACTTTTAACCATTTGCACACCAGAATAGATAACAGTGTATGAAAAAGTGTGGATACTTGTCTTTATGTAATTTCAACAGAGTTAGTGGCTATGTGCAGTTTGTCAGAGTAAAGACTGACTAATATCTGTGGCAAAATTTTGTTGCATTTTATTGTATATTTTTCTTACTGTTAGCTTTGACAAGGTGTCCTCTTAATGCAATGTGCCCTTTATTGCAAGTGCAAATGTTGAGATGACATTGAAAGTTACTATTTATCTCTACTGGAATTAATTTATGGTGAGAAAATCACAGATACGGGTCATAAGCTTTACGCCATGTAAATCATGGGGCTGTATGCGTTGGTACTGAGCAGCTCCATCAATCAGACACAGTGTGCCAATATCAGGAAGAGTGTACTCCGTAATGGACATTGTTTGCAAGTTTGACCTAAAGAGAACAGTGCACATTTTAATGTATGTTTAGATGCTACATCAAATACAGTTTCAGCATTATATTTTTTGTATTAGTTACTTATTTGTCAGTTTGCTACAATTAACTTTTATTTATATGTGTTAACAGGTGTTTCTGTTTCCTAATTTCTTACTGTCAGCATATATTTGTACACAATAATATCAATACAATCAGGGATATTAACCACTTATCCCAGTTGTAACTGTTTTTTATATTTCCGTCCTTTCAGCTATCCATCTATCAATTCATATACGCAGATATACTTACGTACCATATATACTCACTTATAAGTCAAGTCCAACGGCAAACTGCACAAATCCAGATCTGTTGTAGCTTGCATAATGCACCAGAAGATCTGGGACTGTGCAGTTTGTTAAGAGTAATCTGTAGAATAAACAACACAGACTTTGGTCTGTGTGCACATTATGCTATGGCAGATCTGGATCTTTGTTGTTTGAAGTTTGGTGACTTGTAAGTGAGTATATTCAGTAAGTAAAGAGAGTGTGCAGCTAGGTTTTGAAGCAGATTATGCACATTTGTCTTGGCCAGTAATGCATTTAACGTGAATTGCATATACTGTTATGCATTGCATGTAAGTCTTAGATACATTTTTAAGGTAGATTAAACCCACAGTATAACAAATCTCACTACTAAAAAGTCACTGATATAATGAACATTCACATTCAAACTGAGAGAACACTTATTTATAAAGAGAATACTTTGTTATAACAATTGCCTCCTTACAATGAGCAACTTGTATGGACCACTTATCATTTATTATTACGGTAGTGAGTTAATATTGTATGGACCACATATCATTCATTATACTGCTAGTGATGGACCACATATCATTCATTATACTGCTAGTGAGTTAATACTGTATGGACCACATGTCATTCATTATACTGCTAGTGAGTTAATATTGTATAGACCACATGTCATTCATCATACTGTTAGTGAGTTAATATTGTATGGACCACATTCATTGTACTGGTAGTGAGTTCATACCATATGGACCACTTTCGTTATACTGGTAGTGAGTTAATACTGTATGGACATACTGGTAGTGAGTTAATACTGTGTGGACCATATATCATTCATTATACTAGTAGAGATTTAATTTTCTGTTGCACAGCCTCTACTCTTCATTGTAAATTTTAAAGAAATTATAAAAAAATCTATACAATTTAGATTTCTTATATAAAATATTTACTTGTAAGTCTTGCCAGTCAAGTAAGATAAAAACACCCAGGCAATTTGTGTAATGCAAAGTTGACAAGTCATTTATTTGAATATATTATGTTCCTTGTTGGGTAATATGGTATGAGATAACACTTTTCACATCAGGTATTAATCACTACTATTATGTAATGTGGCATAAGATAACACCTTTCACATCCCAATATAGTCATTACTATATATGGCATGAGATAACTTTGACATCAAGGTATTAGTCACTGGTACATATATAATATGGTGTGAGGTAACACCTTTCACATCCAGGTATAGTCACTAGAATCGTGTGAGGTAACATTTTTCACATCCAGGTATAATCACTGGTATGGTGTGAGGTAACACCTTTCACATCCAGGTATAGTCACTGGTTCAATTTACTGGCAGTAGTATTGGGACAATTTAACACTTTCTACATCTCAAACTGGTGAAAAAAATGTTGGCTATTACAAGAATCAAAGAGAAAACAGATATAGTTTTACTAAGTGCTCATAAAACGCATGAAAATTTTATTAAAATTGCACTGTGTTATGTAGAAATGGAGAGAGGGATGTGTAGAAATGGGGTAAGGGATATGGATTCTGATTAATTCAACAGAAGGAGGGAAATTTTTAATGTTGTGTTTCATTAAAAAAATCTTTATATCATTTTTTGCACATTATTTTTAAATAATATACAGATATTTCTTTCCATAATTTTCAAAATACTTAAATCTTTCTCAGTGCTATACATGTATATGTTGGATTGTTTTATAATGTGCCAGTTGTTATTTTGAAAGAAGCATTGATAATTTGAATGTATATGATTTCAAATAAGTTCTATTTCTGGTTGTATGTACGCCTTTCAATGCTTCATTTAACCCATCTCAACCATTTTGGAGTCAGAGTCTGCAATTTTGTATTCTGTCTGCTCAGATTTTTGTTTTTTAATTGGGCTGTGCAGTTTACCTTTGTTGTTGCAGTGTTTGTTTTGTTTTGTTTGTGGGTTTATTTTGCAAATTAGCAAGGTCAAGTAAAGGTTATATGTAAAATAATTTAAGAATTGATCTTCATCCTTTGCAGATTCATAAAGTCATGAAGCAAACTGATTACACACTGCAAATGTAACTGTAGTGAAGTAATCAGTTCTTTAATTGTTTACATTATTTGCAGCAATTACCACCATTAACCATTATAAACATTTACAATCTAATGTACTCATGGGGAATACTTGTGTAGATAGGATAAAGTTGTTGCCATATTTTCTGGTAAGGACCCTATCTCATATTCTTATTCATGCATTTACTGCATTATATATATATATATATATATATATATATATATATATATATATATATATATATATATATTTTACTGCATTTATACAAAGTTACTAGTTAATTATATGTAGATACTAGTTCATTTATAGTCACTAGTTCATTTATATATAGACACCATTTCATTGTGATGTGAATATATATTTCAAATCTAGTTTCTTTTGATGTGAATAATGAAGATATTTACTGTGCTTGTAATGTGTTTTGCATCCATTTTTGCATACTATTTCTATAGCTTACCATGTCATACCATTTCTATGACTTACCATTTCATACCATTTCTATGACTTACCATGTCATACCATTTCTATGACTTACCATGTCATACCATTTCTATGTCTTAACATTTCATACCATTTCTATGACTTACCATGTCATACCATTTCTATGACTTACCATTTCATACTATTTCTATAGCTTACCATGTCATACCATTTCTATGACTTACCATGTCATACCATTTCTGTAACTTACCATGTCATACCATTTCTGTAACTTACCATTTCATACCATTTCTGTAACTTACCATTTCATACCATTTCTGTAACTTACCATTTCATACCATTTCTATGAATTACCATTTCATACCATTTCTGTAACTTACCATTTCATACCATTTCTATGAATTACCATTTCATACCATTTCTATGTCTTAACATTTCATACAGTTTCTTTGACTTACCATTTCATATCATTTCAAGATAGTTTCCAGCATCTTGCCACCTGTTGTTATTGAAATTCAGTTTTCTGCTTTAATTCAATGTAACAAAGTGAATTAATTCCTCAAAATTCAGTTAGAACTATTATAGGTTCTAAACATTTAAGACAACCTTTCAAAAATTGTTTCTGTTACTGGGTCAGCATACTGTTCTTTACCATATTGTATTTTTTTCTGCCACTTCAATCCATTCTAAATGGTCTTCCTAATTATACCATTTCTGGCTATTTTCTTACACATTGTATACCATCTTGTCTCTGCACCATTTCTAGCCATTTTTTCATACACCATCTTGTCTCTGCACCATCTCCAGCCATTTTTGTGCACATTGCATACCTTCATCAAACCGTGTCCACTGTTGCAAACAACATTACAAGTATTGTACAGCTGTAAATGTATGCAATTGAATAAATTATATAGGATTTATATTTTATTCATTGTTATGTTGGTTGCTGTATTTTATTTACAACCAATATTTAAGGTATACATAGTGTATGTACCAATTTGACAACCAATATATTGAGTTTTTATATAGTGCATGTACCAATATGACAACCAATATATAGAGTATATAGAGTGTAAGTACCAAGTTGACAACTTATATATAGAGCTTTTATATAGTGTATGTACTATTTTGACAACCATTATATAGAGTATTCATAGTGTATGTACCAATTTGACAACCAATATAAAAAGTACATATACAGCATATGTACCAATTTTTGTCTTGTCATATCAATCCCTAATGAATAATCTGATTTAAGTTTTGTAATA
Organism: Megalonaias nervosa; assembly: GCA_016617855.1. Lineage (NCBI taxonomy): Eukaryota > Metazoa > Mollusca > Bivalvia > Unionida > Unionidae > Megalonaias > Megalonaias nervosa. The sequence goes on along the minus strand of JAECUM010061840.1, from coordinate 13,504 downwards.
TATGTGAAGTTTATTTGAAAATTATAATTTTTCATACTTATAATTCACACACAATCTATTGTAGCTGACAGATATGTTAAAATACAAATGTCTAATTGGTAATGGGGTAAATATCTGTTTGTGTTAGACTAGAAGGCAATTTCTTGCAAGAAAATAGCTAACATTTACTAGGCGTGGAAGAAATTTATATTTTGTCATTATTAGAGCAGTGTGGGTGATTTTATTTCCTAATTGAACTATTTTGGTCTATCCTCACTTCCATGTATCTTTATTTATGCCATAGATGTAATCCTGAGTGTATAGCTTAAGTCAAAATTGGCCAAGACCAAAAAAAGTAATGTAAATGCATGTTTGTGAGCTGCGTGTGAGTCACAGCAGCATGGTGTAAAAACAAGCACAGTCACGCAAATTGAATGTTGCTTCTTCATTATAAATGGTGTTAAAATGAAAGCACTTAAATGGAGTTGGTGTAAATCGAGTATCACCTGTTCATGTATTTCTTTTTGCACAGTATCGAATGGGAGTCAGCTGCAAAATCAAATTGCCAAGATTTTTTTTGTAAGAGAATATACAGCTTTATAGGAAACTCAACACTCCATGAATTATAGTGTATATGATATCATGGATTGCAGGTGATATCATGAATTTTATGTAACATCATAGATTGTATGAGATATCATGAATTGTATGTACTGGTAATCACAGATTGTAGGTGATATCTTAAATTGTAGGTGATATCATATATTGTACATGATATCATGAATTTTATGTAATATCATAGTTTGTATATCATGAACTGGATGTGATCACAGGTAGGTGATACCATAGATTGTATGTGATATAGATTGTGATGTGATATCATAGATGTATGTGATATAGATTGCAGGTGATCATAGATTGTATGTGATATCATAGATTATATGTGATATCATAGATTGCGATGTGATATCAGATTGTATGTGATATCATAGATTGTATGTGATAACCAGTTGTTCTGTCGTGTTATAAATTTTATACACGTATGTTGATCTGTTTACTTCTGAAATTTGGCCTCCTCATACAAATACTGTACATGTTTTTTTGTGACTGATGCTCATATTTTACCTCATTTTCAATACAATTACTTGTTAATAATGAAATATACATAGATCCACTCAGCAAGATTGTACAGGAATTGTATGAGCTCTTCATTGTTAAAATTTATGTTGTGTTTAAATTATTCAATAATTAGACTTAGATTTGCAAGTCTGTGTGGTTATTCCCAAATTTATTTTTGCACCTGATAACCTGCATATCACCTTTAATGTGCAGCTATTATATTAGTTTCTTTGTCTGGGTCCATGCAGGCAACTAATTTCTGATTTCAGTATTTTGCAAAAATTACCCTATATTCATGTTAAGACTGGCCAAACATGCCTACATCCTATGCTTGATCTGTCCAAGAGTAAACATTTTTAAAATGGTGAAAATTAAATGTTGCATGGCTCATTTTGTTTTAGAAAAATGCCTTTGTTGGTGTCCACTATCCACATCTAACACAGTAGTACTGGGTACCTATGTGGCACCAGTGATAAAATGAAAATGGTGTTTGATTCAAACCTACCACAGTGTAAAATTGACAAACATGTAGTCTTGGGCTGAAATACTTTTGTTAATTTTGTTCAGTAGTTATTATATTATTTAATATTTTGCCACACATAGTTGTCCATGACCTAAAATTAGATTTTACTTTCATAATAATTATTCATAGCCACGAGTTTTTTTTTCCTCAAAACCACCTGCAAAAGCATAGCTGTCTTGCAATATTTTGAAGATATAGTGTTTTGTTTTAGTTTGGAGACCCACTGTAATGATAAAATTGATACAAAATTTCACTCAAGAATACCAGCCTCCCCCAGTACCGTCTTGATATATACAAAAAGAAGTATGTTTGGTTTCAATGATGATATGTAGTGTAAATGAATTAGCTAAATGAATTATGATGCTAACTAGAACACAAATGCAACAAAGGGAGGTAATCTGGGATTATTACAAATTGATGTAAAGTGTTAAGATTTTGCTGGTTTTTAAAAAAAAATTACTCAGCATCATTGAATGTTTTTACATAAGTACAGTAGCATTGGCCTTTCTTCCTTTGGAGTGGCATGGTAGGCAAATATTTACTTATGAGATAGGCACCCACTTCTTCTCTGACATTAGTTTTCACCACCTTTAGAAACCTAACAGTCATTTTCAACACTAATTATCAAGTTTAAAATTTTGTGTTATAAAAGGTAAATGTTTCCTTGACGAGTTCTGTCAAGGCTCCTGAGGTGGAGAGAGACTCACCCACAATAAAATGAGGTAAACATTTGAGGGAATGGATAAAACCTAGGAAAAAATAAAAAATAATTAATCTTGAATGAATTGCTTGGATAATAAGCTATATATATATATAGGTATATTTGTTGTTGTTTTGGTATAAATTCAGTTCCATTAGACTGTAATCATGTTAATGTTTTGGAAAATTCTATACTTTCATGTTTAGATTGGCAAAACATGACTACATGCTACAAGCAATCTATTCATGAGGAAACTTTTAAGGATATGCTCAATTTCAAGAGAAAAATTCCCCTGTAGATGCCAAATATAAAAATCCTTCTCAGTGTGATCTCCCCACTAACTATGTGTCAACAGTGATAAAATGAATATGGTGTTAGGTTCAAGCTTACTATTGCTTAAAATTTATTTATTTTTATTTTTTTTTTTTATTTAGGCTTTTTGTAAAAAAGATTACAGTTGTTATGGGGTAATTTTTTTTAGCCAGTTAGCAACTTTCATTTTATTAAACACATTTGATATTCCACCACACATAGACTGGTTCCATTGCTTTAACAGTAATTAGTTGTCTGTGACCATTTATCTCACTGTCCTTGTGCAAAGCATGTGATGATTTTAATTGAAATCTCAGTTTTATGAAAGTGGATGTTGATTTTTATTTGTTATCAGTCATATTCATCAGGGCTTTACACGCGTTTCAAAAGTTGAAAAAGAAATTACTTTTTAAAGAGCAAATTATTGAGAAAAGTGATTAAGAAAGAGTTTGGAACTGAGACAAAAATACCCAGATTTAGGCAGGTGTTTATAGAAGACAAGTAAAGTAGCCCCATTGCTGGGACTTCCTTGTCTTGGTGCTGACACCAACACTGATTCTCTCTGCATCATAACACAGAGATGTGATTCATAATCATCCTGGCATCTATCTATTACATATGATGCTAGATTCTATAGTGACATATTTCTGTCATAAATTGGACAGTATCACTCTGGAGACAGATTTATTATTGACCTTGGTCATATTTTATTATTGACCTCAGCCTTCTTTTATTACTTACCTTGTGTTGTAGTTATTTTCCCTTCAAAGTTTCATGAAGTTATGCCCCATATGTCCTTCATCATAATTTTCTTTTTATCTGCATGAAAATATTGAAAGGATTTCATAAATATAAATTCAGTATGGGCCTTAAAATCAAAATAACTAAGTTACATTCAGCTTTTCTTGTTTTCCATTACAATTTGACTCAAGTTATGGCCCCTTGAAAGTTTGTTTTGTCCCAACATCTTGAACCAAGATTTCATCAGTTATACTGTATTGGTAGAATCATCCTTGTTATTGGGATATATTTTGAGCTTCATCCTTGGAACTGGAAATGCATTGGTTTACATTTATGTCAGTCTTAGTAAAGATTGTATATTTTGAACCATGTAGGTTTGGGGTTCATTTTTTTTTATCGCATACCTCTGTGTAATTTGGACACGTACTTGATTGTTAGCTCTATATAGCTTGAGAATGGAACAGAAATCAATTACAAGGCAAAGTAGGTAAATTGAATGCCAGTAGACTCATCATTACATCTTTGGTGGCCATATTGGATTTAAAACTGATAAATTTTGATATTAATAATACTGGTTCAAGGTGTATAACAATTAAAACTTGTTGGATCTGAAGAAAATATTATAAAACTTCAATAAAATAGGAAGAAAACAGGCTCTCTGACAGTGCCTGTTGTAGTAAGTTTTGTTCTGATTTTATCTTCATGATGTGTTCAAAATTGCAAATTTTAATTTACTTACATAAAAGACTGCCAGCTATATTCTACACAGGTAAATTTATTGCCACCAAGGCTGTATATTTTCTACTGATGATAGTACTTAAAAGGTTTTATTGTCATCCACACTAAAGGAACATTCTTCAAGCCAGTTTATTTGAAGGTAATAATTCAGTTTGGACAATCTGTATGTGGATTTGTTTTGCAAAGATATCTACAGTTGTTTGAATTTTTAACGTTGGATTTAGTTCACAAATATTTCATGTTTATGGTAAGTTACATGAATGACTGAGTGTCATGGCATTGGTGGTTGGGCTGATGGTACAGCAACAACTTTAAATAACTTTGAAATTATCTTTCTTATTGTATTTAATTCCATTCCCATGTTAAATGATGATTTTCTGATAGTTAATGGCATTGTTGCATGAGTGTAATGTCTTATATAGCTTATCTTTCAAGCAAAAATTACCTCTCTGTTTACAAAAATATTTCTTCACACTAGAAAATAAATATTTAAAGTTGTTTCCAAGTACTGAAAATTAAGAATTCCTCCCAATGTTGATGATGGTTTGCAATATTATGGAAAAATATATGAACCCATCTTCAAACACAGTCTCATTTTGGATATAATTGATTCTGTTCATCGTAGAAAAAAGAATTACAACAAATGTTTTGCTGATATCATATCAGCTCTACCATTTATAGGCTTGATACATGTACATTCAATAAATGGAAAAAAATGCATTATACTTTCTCCAGTAAATGAACTGGTACTATTTGTTAATGCAGTTAATAGCCTTGACATGTTTCAATTTAAGAATGGAGAAAAACAAAGGTGTTTGCATATGTGAATAATAATTTTTATATCAGAAAATTCCTGTTTTTAATATCAGAGTTTGTTTATGTGTATTTATGGAAATTTTCTTGGTATTGATAGCAATATTTTGAAAATACCTTGATTTTTTTTCCAACAGTGCAGCTTGGCCGTAAGAAATACTTCATTGCCTGTGTGCTAATCTTGTATTATTTTAGACAAATGTTATGCACTGTGTTAAGTTTATCACTATGATGGGCCTTTATGATATTTTATGACTTTAAGACTTATTGTTTTAAGTACTTGCATATTTCAGTGAGCTTTCTTGTGTGTCAAGTCATGGTAGAATTTTGTCCCCTCTTTCTCTTTCTCTCTGTCTCTCTATTTCTCTCTCCCTCTCTCTCTCTCTCTCTCTCTCTCTCTCTCTCTCTCTCTCTCTCTCTCTCTCTCTCTCTCTCTCTCTCTCTCTCTCTCTCTCTCTCTCTGTGAAATTTGATTCACTGTCTAGTTGGGAAAATGTTAGTAGATATACATGAACTGTTATTCTTTGGTTGAAAAAGTTTGATTCCTCCATGCAGAAATTTATTTATTATCAACTTTTAAAAGAAAAGGAAATTGTAGTGCATTTAGATGTCAATAAACTAATTCCGTCCATTATAGTTTGTAACTTTGGTCAATACTGAGATCTGTTTTGATTAAATTTATTTATAAATATGGCTGTCTTTGTTGTCTTTTATGAATCCATTATTATAATTCACTCTTTCACATTTTGCTTAGATTTATTTTCAATCCGATTTATTCTCCCACCTAGGCTCCACCAGCTCTGTTGGAAGAGCATCAGATTCTTAATCTTAAGGTCTTGGGTTCAGTACCTGCCCAAGCCAGCCTGGGGCAGTTGCCAAGGTGTGTTCTTGGGAAATGCACTTAGCTCCCTTTTCCTTGACATGCTATAGCCAATAACGTGTTAAAAGGTGCCATTAAATACCAACAAAACAATGTTCATCCATTGGTGTTGATCATGACCACAGTTTCAGTTATCTTTTGTCAAGCAGTGTGTACGGAGATGACTAGTGAGGCCAGTCTGGGGCATGGAAGTCTCTCCCTCATGTGGAGCACACAAGGTTTGATATAGGAGTAGAGGCATTGGCAGCTCTGGCCTTACGAGTGGCACATTTTCTCTGCACCTCAGCAATTTTCTGCTATTTTGCTTTGCAAGCACAAGATGTGAACTTGCTATGTCAGGAGGGACAGTCATGCGCAAGGGTCTCCCATGCAGCACTGTTGATATGCAAGTCTTTCAAGGACACCTTCAGTGAGTCCTTGAAGCACTTCTTTTGCCTTCCAACAGCATGCTTTCCCTTGCAGAGTTTGCCATGGAGCAGCTGTTTTGGAATCCAGTCCTTGGGCACGTGGATGATGTGTCCTGCCCACCTAACTTGTGCCTTCTGAAGCAACATGAAGAAAGATGGGATGCTTGCCCTTGTGAGAACCTTGGTATCAGAAATTTTGTCTTTTGACCTGATCTGCATAAACTTTCAGAGTCAGATCATGTGCAAATTATTGAGATGTCGGGAATGTCTGCTATAGACAATCAATGTCTTGATGGCATACAGGAGGGTGGTGAGCACTGCAGTACGGTACTTTCAGCATGGTGGTAAGAATGATTCCTCTACGATCCCACACATTTCCACATAGTCTCCCAAAGACTAAGCTGGCTTTGGCAGTTTTGCTATTGACCTCAATGTCAATGTTGACTGCTTGTGAGAGGTTGCTGCCTAGATAAGTGAAACTGTCGACAGTCTGGAGTTTCTAAGCCTTCACTGTGATGCTCAGTGTGCAATATGGCTTCCCAGGGGCAGGTTGGTACATGACTTCAGTCTTTTTGGTGCTGATCATGTGGCTGTAGTTGTTGCATGCCTCAGCAAACCTGTCCATGCTGGTCTGCATGTCTTCTTCTGAGGTGGTATTGAGGGTGCCATCATCAGCAAAAAGGAAGTCCCTGATGACTGTTTTCTTCATCTTCTAGACTGCCAGCAGTTGTCTGGGGTTTAACAACTTCCCATCAATCCAGCATCTGAAATGGATGCCCTCATCACTGTTTTGGAACACATGTGTGAGTATGGCAGTGAACATCATCCTGAAGAGTGTGGGTACCAGAATATGGCCTTGTTTGATGCCATTTGTGACTGGAAAGATATCTGAAGGTTTGCTATCATCAGTTACATGTGCCATCATGCCATTGGGCAAACATCTGTGATGAAATATTTGGCAGGTGAATGCCCAAACAAAACAAATAAAACAACCACCATATGGCAGAATGTGTTATGTCATGACATCCATATACGTTCCCTAGCTCATTTCCACACATTCTCCATCATCAATCATTACCAAACTTTGTAAATAGCTTGTATTTGGAGAAAGGAAGAAGTCTATCGATTTTATTGTCAAAAACATCAAGATCACTGACCCCAAAAAAGGCCAACAAATTATACACCACAGACCTGGACCAAACTTTGTGGATGGCTTGCACTTGGAATAAGGAATAAAAAACTATCCATTCATGGGCCAAAAGGTCAAAAGTCAAGTTCAATGTGAGTAAAACAAGAATATATTTTGTTACAACAACATGAGCTCTACATCACATAGACCAAACTTTGTAGATGGCTTGCACATTGGAATAAGAAAGAAGCCTATTGACTTTGAGGTGTAAAGGTCAAAGATCAAGACAAGGTCACTGTGAATGAAAGAAGAAAAATAGTTTCTGCACAATAACATCAGTTCTGCATCAAGGATCAGAACCAAATTATGTAGCTGGCCTTGACTTGGGGTATGGTGGAAGCCTATTGATATAGAATCTGGACTAAACTTTGTAGATGGCTTTCAATAGGAGCAAGATGGAAGACTAAGTGCAAACAAATTTCATTTCTTGACCATGTACTTTCACCAAGGTTTGTGGGTAACATTCATTTTGGGTAATAAAGAAGACTTTTAATTTTGGGATCAAAGTTCAAGGTCATTGTGATTAAAAGAGGACAGACATTTTTGCATGACTTTAGTTCTAAACTAAATACCTTGATTACTGTTTGTGGAGGGCTTATACTTGAGGCATGGAAGAGACCTATTGATTTTGGGGTCAGAAATTCGAGCTGAAGGGCATTGTGACTCAAAGCAAAATGGTGTCTAAACAATAGTTTGTGTTTTCTATGAAGTTCCTTAGTCAAACTTTGCAGATGGCTCGCACTTTGGGCAACAAAAAAACCCCAACAAACTGTAGGGTCCACAAGTCAAGGGTAACAGTCATAGTAAGTATAATTAAAGGAGAATGGTTTCTGCACAGTTGATTTATTTCAAGACTACATTTGATCAAAGGTCGAGGTCACTGAGATGCCTTCACTGAAAACTAAACTATGCACCTCCAAAAAAGAAGATTTGACAATTAAAGTGCTCCAATAAGGTGGCACTCTACAGTTTCGTATTTTGCATTAGAATTTTAAAGAAAAAGAATTTCCCTGGCTTTCCTCACTATTTAAAAAAGACCTTGTATATCTTAGGTATAGTTCAAAGAACCTTTAATTCCCTTTATTTTGGTGTATGACTGATCGGTGTAATATGGGTTATAGAGTATACAGCTTGGCCTTACTCCAGATGTGCATCTTTAAAAAAAGTGCTAGCTCCACTTGGTCATTTTCACTTCCTGAACTTCAGAGGTAAATCGTATAAAAAAGAGCTGATAACTTTTTTACATTTTATATATTTGGTATTTCATTCATTGCACTTTCAGAAGATGGTATTGTCTAGTCTGGCAAAATTCATTTTCCCTATTTTAATAGCTGCTACGGATAGTGTACTTTAGACTAATTCAGGCTGATTTTTTGAGCACAAGGGAGCAGTCGTTTTAGTTAGCAGTGTGCTTAGATCATGTACAATTTCCAAAAGTACAATATCCAAAGAAATGTCAGCCACATTATATTATTGTAGCATATAGGTATGCCAACATTCTCCCCGCTGTGCATATTTTAAATGCAAACAACTTCACCTTACATACGTCACTCTCTCAAAAGTACATAATGACTGGTGAGCGCCCCCTAAGCATCGGCAATTTTATGCTTTGCAAACACACATATTAACACACGTTTATAAAAGAATTGTGCTTAGTTTGAAATTGCTTCCAAGAGATATATTAGACTGACTTCAGTAAGTCATGGAAATTAACAAAGTAATTGGGCAACGTGCTTGAAACTAATTTGTTGCTCTTAACATACAGATGTGACCTCAGAGCTGGTCGGCGTAGGGATAATATCCAAAACTAGATTGTAAATCGCCAGACGGCAGAGTCTCTTATTTCGTGGCTGTGGTACAGAGTGTCGTCCACACCATTTGGTAGCCTAATAATAATTTGTATATACGTGCTACAACAGGCTTGACCTCAGTATCCAGTAGGTGAAAACATTTGGTTTACTCAGGTCTAATCCTTCATCTTGCCTTACAACGGTCTAATTTCGTCATGGTAGAAGTTTCTCAAAAATGAATATGGGAAATCGATGGAATACATTTCAACGTGTTATTTGGTTATAAATTTTTAGTTTTAAAACAAAAATAGTAGGCGAGAAGGATTTCCTTGGCATTTAAAGACAAAGGTCTTAAAATATAAAAACAGAGTCAATCACCTACTTGAATAAGTCAGATAGCTGTGTTTGATTGCTTGATTGGCAGTGATGACGTCAGTGTGAAATTATCAATACTGTTGGTTACACCAAATATACTACTGTTGTCAAGGAAGGAGATTCACGTTAAAGAGTCAATGGCTTCTTTTTTTTTTTTGCTTTCCTTCTTTCTTTCTTTTTCAGCCCCTTAACAGATCCCATATTGTTTTAACTATAAAAAAAGTTGATTCTAGTCGCATGAAATATCGTTTACATTGTATAAATTGGTCTTAGATTCGTTTGACAATGTCAGTGAAGCTATTGATAATTTCTATGAAAACTTAAGTTCGGTTTTAATTGAATGTGGACAAACTGCACAACTCGGAAGAATACGTTTTCTAGATTGGTATGATAACAATCTGCTTGCTGCGCTTAGAGAACACGAGAAAGTAACAAAATGAACCAAAACCCGTTTTCTTTTTTTGGGGTGGGGTGGGGTAGCTAGCTAGAAAGAATTAAAATAATTTCACTAGAGTAGATACAACGATAATATCACAAATAGTCAATTTTCCATAAAAGAAAATCATACACGTTTTTAAAGTTTGTACAATGTAAAACAGAGCTAACCGAATCACTAATTTAATTGTTAAATCCCACTAAGCTGTAGAGTTTTATGATATTCCTGCTATGGAAAGATCGCCCTATCGCATCATACCATTTTATTATCCACGTACACAGACCCATTTCATTATACTCGTTCGTAGCACGGCAATATACGCCATACAAACAGATATAATCAAGATAAAATTTAAAGAAGCATGTCGAAATATAACGCTTCGGTACTTGTCATGTGAGTCAGCGAGAAAATACGTGATAGTTGTAGGTAGTGAACCTCAAGCGCGTCAATTGGAAACCGGCCAATATTACTACTTGGAAATCGCTTTAGTTATCATAATTAAATAAAACATTTTACGACCTCGAAAACAATCAAAATTTATTCATTTTTCTAAACCTAAAAAAGTCCTTAAAGAATGATAAGAATAAGCTGTAATGGTTGAACATGCCGCGTCGATCACTGCTTTGAATTCATATAAATTAGTTTTGACACTATGAAAATATGACCTCATGTTGTGATATAGTTGATATTTGACTGTACAATATAATACATCTTAGACCTCGTAAACAACATTAAAAAGACAATATCCACAATATATTTCCTCTTGTTTATTATCATTCATTGCTTGAGAGAGAGAGAGAGAGAGAGAGAGAGAGAGAGAGAGAGAGAGAGAGAGAAAGGAAGAAAATCATCCTTCAGAAAATTAACTTTCGGGACAAAAAGTTAAATTATAACCATCCGACTGGCAGAGATCCGACGATTGTCGTAATACAGCATTATCAATTACCATTGCTACACAAAAATGGCGATCTTGAGTGGTCTTTGCCATACACGCCCATACACATATTTACTGTACTTTTATAAGGTGTAATAAAATTGAGGTTACTTTAACTCTATTGCCAAAAGATGTAGTTATGGATTGATTTATTTGCTTTTAAATTCCCTTTGTGAAAATGACAAGCGAGGTTACAGTTTCACTGTGAGAAGAGACGGGCAAAAATTTCCGGATAGACAGACGAACATATTTAAACAAAACCCCTCATCCCCTTGAAACGTCTTCAACAGATAGTACAATGTGGCTATGAATTTATTATTGGATGGATAACTATCTAGGTACTAATAAAAAAAGAGCTCTTGTGGATAACGAGACAGCTGTCTAGCACAGATTCGAAACCCGAACTCTCTGGTTACGAAACCAGGGTTTAAAGCACTCTGCCATTAGACTATGATGACAGAACTCGTCATGTTTTCAGTAATTTCACTCAATTTTCTCGTCAAAACAAGCTATACGTACACCTAATACAACCCACTCAAATAATTTTTGTACATTTTAAGGTCAACTCCCCTTACAGCGGAGATTAGAAATAGTCCGTTTCAATAATGGCCGTCATATTGTTAAGTACTCCCTGCTCATATAATCAACATGATAAGGAAATAATATTTTCAGTGCAATATAAAATACTTTGTATTTTGTGCATGTCTTTTCTAGTGAATCGCCAGCATGATTTGTGATTGACAACGATATTTAGCATAATACCCTGGCTAATATATTCGATACATTTGTTAAGAGTCTCTCAAGCGGTTAAATAGGAATAGTCTATCATTGTGATATGCCTGGTGAAGTTATCTTGGCTCAAAGACAACTTTTACCTGTCAATATATTTACCTGGCCCATATTATACATTTAACCCGGTAAACGTTGATATAGATTGATTCCTTGTGGAAGACACGTCGATTCCTCGGTACGAAATTGGTGAATTTCTGAATTTGGAAAGGTAAACGTATACATATATCATCTTATAGGTGTAAATTATGTGTTGGTGGATAATGCACTAAAACCAATACAGGTAAGAAATTTGATGTTGCTTGATTAAGCAATAACTTGCCATAAGTGTGGATATGTGTCAAAAACATGGTGTAATTTTGACCAAGCCGTGGAAAGAATGTTTAAAGCGAGTCTGTAAAATTGTCTTGGCGTAAACTGTGTACGAGCTGAGTATTCTCACTAAATTCAAATCTGATAAATCTATTTTTTTTTAAAAATCGGAATTATAGACATTGATCTTCAATGTGTATTCAAGCGAATGGCACTTCTCATTAAGGACATTATTTGAGAAGATTTAAGTTAGAGCTGATTTTCATTCCAAGGTATTGCAAGAATGTTAACTTTGACCAAGTAGAAATCAACAGACAAATATTTAACTTTAAAACATTTAATGTGAATTTTCCTTTTCAGTGTATTTTTCCTTCTAATTTTTGTTTATCATCTTTGTCAGCTGACAAATAGCTTATTACATAATAGGCCATTAGGTACATGTAAACATATAATTCAATAACAAATTGCACTGAAAGAAAATTCTGCACAGGGGCGGATCCAAAAACATCTCTGAAGTGTCGTTTTTGGTGAGTGGGGGTGGGATGGTATGTTAACAAGTGAGCTAGGGATCTGTGGACCCCCCCCCCCCCAAACTCGTGCATTTAAGCGTTTCTAGGGAATAATTTTAACCATGTAACTGTAAAGAAAATTTACTGATAAACGTATTGCTTTTGGGGGGTGGGGTGGGTGGGTGTCACCGGCTCCGCATCCAATCAACCCACCCCTTGATCCATTCCTGATGCAAGTCTAAATTTTCTTTTCAATGCTCTACCTGCCTTTTGATTGGGGGGGGGGTTAGTTTTTTTATCAATTATTTTTATCAGTTTCTTGTTTATATCAGCCTTTCCTCAAAATCACGTCGAATATCCAAGTTTGCCGCTAAATCGAGCTGTACATAACTTGATGAGAATTTCTGCATAAAGAAGTTTAAAAGTTGAGAAATTCCAAAAAAAATTTCCATGATTTTCTGTGAAACATTATGTAGTTATAAAATATGTTTCTCCTGCAAAATTTACCCGAACCGAATTCCTGAAACTAACCTTTACACTTAAGGAAGATCTAGATTCTTTAAAATTACCTCGCTTGACAAAGGCTCTGTTACGTGTGTCGTCATTCTAGAACAATTCCACCAACAACTAATGTACTAATTGCATGTTCATTTCAAGTAAAAGTTACATATTTTCTGTAGTATACGATACCAAACTGTGATCAAAAGCAGAACATTGCCTATTATTTTCCTTTTTAAATTCATAAATGAAGAAACACGCCCACAAAGATGTATCTACCAATTCTACTGTCTCGAACCAGAAAAGGATGGGTTTCTGAGCAGGCTTTATGGCTCAGTCTCGTTTTCATATTATGACAAAGTGTTAAGACATCTGTTAGGGCAACCATCATGGAGAGAGAGAGAGAGAGAGAGAGAGAGGTCATCATTTTTATGGGTTACACATGCCATTTACAAGCGAT
>JAECUM010061838.1:0-10092 GCA_016617855.1 Megalonaias nervosa | reverse complement strand
TATATATATATACCGGAAATAGATGTTGATGTATTTCTTGCAGGCAAAAAGGGGGATGGTGACAATTAATAAATGTTGACAGCATCAAATTGAGATATTGTTCATGTTGCTCAAGGCGAGGCAAAGTGTAAAGTGATTGCATCAGGGCTTCACAAGCATCGTCATATGATGTTAAAGAATACATTCATGGAACATGCGCCACTAGGAAAAAGTATATGCAAACAGAACGGGGTCGTGCCAACATCATAAGGGTATGAAGTTCTTTTAAGTCTCAAGAATAAGTTTTAACGGTTATATTAACTCTATATAGACCATATGTCACATTGTATAGCCAAGTTGACTTCAGCGTGGTGGTCTTGCCGAGCGGAATACTAGGGTACTATCAGTTACGATGAATCCCCTTTGCACTGTTACTGTAATTAATGTGAAAGGTTGTACTGAAGGCAGAGCTCAGCGGTTATAGGATGAAACTTTGTGGCAGGTTCGCGTACTTCCTTCAGCCACTACTGGTCTGCTTGAGTACCATCATACTCTCCTGTCGGTTCAGATTGCTGTTAAACACATATGAGTCAGGATGGAAAGCTTATTCCATTTCCAGGCATCCAGGTCTGTGAAAACCAAGAGACCTGAAAGAGAAAGTAGCACAAAAGCATAATGGCAGAATGGTAATGCTAATAAAAGGGCAGGTAAACCTTAACATACTTAGACCCTCCTCTCTTAAATGTGTCTGATTTCCAGCTGCAGAATTTCCTTATTTAGCTGTCACGGAAATCTTGACTGGCTGGTTTAATGGCAGCCACAATTCTGTAGCTATGTGACTGAAAATGGTTGGAGTTAAAGATACAACAAGAAACAGCTCTTATAATTATAGATAAAATTCTACTCTGGAATTTGTTTGCCCTGTTGGAAACATAAAGAGCAGCCTGGTGTATAACCTTTGATAGGTAGGTACGCTTGCAAACAAGCTATGAGAAATGTCTCACGGATTTGTTGGGGTGCAACATACAATAGATCACATTGTACCGAAATGCATTTGTTGTTTAGACATGTTAATGCTGATTAAGTGCGCTATGAAAAGGGCTATTGGTTATTGAAAGTGAAAGAGAAATCGCTGATGATATTTAAGGTCAAGTATAGTATCCAAGCCCGATTATATTTGATTTGTGTTGCCGGTTTAAAATGTTTTAACCAAATACTACCGTATCTCGACAAGATTGGAATGGGTTGAATGTGATATGTGTGTGTGTGTGTGTGTGTGTGTGTGTGTGTGTGTGTGTGTCCACTTCGTGGGCATTTCGGGGAATCTTGAAACCTCTTTGCGAGAAAGAACATCAGATAATTACTTATTTCAACCATGATTTTTATGACGCTGTAGGATTGTTTGTTTATGATTTCCACTATGCTTTGATTGTCCCTTTTGCAAACATCCCTTCTGAAGACGTAGACTTCTGAGATAGGATCAAATTCATGGGGCCAAAATTACAAACGGTCAAGTTTGGCAGGGGTGGGTAAATGATTAATCCTATCTACTTTATTTCAACTTATTTGGGTTGGTAATTCGTGGTTATCCGAATCTTTGAAAACAAACATTCTGGTTATGGATTAGCTGTAGTTGTAGGCTGTATTGTTGTTGAACCGTAGATGGCTGAAAACTAGATTCGGATAGCGGATTGAAGCACGTGTTTCCTGAACTTGTATGAAAATTCCGCAGATCAGCAACAACCTGTGGCTATTGAAAACAGATTCCTCTCGGATTTTGTGTGGGCATGCTTTGTGTCAAATTTGTTTGATGTGACTTGAGTACAGCCTTCATGTATGAGTCTAAACGGGTGGATCCCAACTGCGCTGTTCTTAGTCCGACCAACTGTCGAACTGTTCCATCATAATACTGTCAATCAGCACGTTTCTCTTCATGTTAGTTGACAGTTTCCACACGTTGTAAAAGACAGGTACTGACATAAGGCTACTTTTCCCATCGGGTACTAAAAAACATGCTACAAAGAGAATCTGATTAGAATCAACCGTTGCGAACCAACCCTATTGCTTGATTCGTTTCTTTTGGACACTGGTTGTGACTTTTGGTAGCAGGGCAGAGGCAAAGAAATTTTTTTACCATGGCAATCCAGTCTGTGGCAAACCAATACTTGCGGTCCTCTTTAATGATTTTAGGTATTGCAGTTGACAGCTCATCTCTTCTTATATATATATGGTTACGTTTGTGTCTTGGAGCAAACTAGGAGTGCTATACTGGGATCATCTTACACTAAGCATGAGACTTTTCAAACTTCCAAGGAATGACAAAATTGTCTTAAATGCTTCTTAAATTAAGCAAGAGATTTTGCTGTGTTTACTCTTCCCTTCTGGTAATTTGGATAATTTGCATTCATTTTCAAATTTAATATATTTGGATTGATTTTTGCGTTTGTTGGTGTTGTGAGGACTGAGATTTCCTTATTGTCAGTGTAATTAACTCATGCTGTAAAAGTTGATATGCTTGTGCAGTGTAATGTCCCACATTCATGCATATAAGATATAAGTTTACGATAGCATATATATTTTGAAGCTGTCATCTATGGCATTTGTCTAACTCATATCAATTTAATTTATTTGAATTTATAAGTGTATAATCCTTTGAATTATCTTATGTTAGGTAATGGAAAATGAGACAAGATTCCATGACGATAGTTCCATTATCCTTGAAGCAGAGTGGATAAGTTCCGTAGAAGAATCGTGTCGTATTGCAGATATCAGGTCCACGCAGTTCGTCGATGATCTTGACACACTTACTGTAGGATACAGGGCCGCCGTTGGTAACACCAGAGAGATATTTGGATGTAATATCAGCTTGTTAGTAGTAGATGCCCTGTGTGTGGATTGTATTAAATAAGGATTCGACATAAGGTGTACGATGGAGGTGCGTAATTGCATGAATGTGACACGCAATGGGTAAATCAGTTTTGCGAAATTTTTACTTTCTTCTGTGTGGGCGGGTCATAGGTCATGATATGCAGACACGTAGATTATATTCAAATTAATAATTCAAATATTGCCGCTCGTGAAACGTTAAAAAAACATGCACAAATATTACGAATTCAGATGTCTCTGTCAGCGTTCAAAGTCTAGTGTAGTATTTTGCTAGAAATTAATCCAAGATAAATTTTGTTTTACTAATCAGGCAGATTTGAAAATTACAAATTACAAGATGCGGGATAGAACCAAGTTCTGAATATTAGGGTGCTGTACAAGAAAGTTCTTTGTTAGCGAGCAAAATCAAAGCTCCATAGACTTTAACCAATTATGTAATGCCATTTTGCGTTCTCATTTTTGCACGTTACACAAACACATTCGAAAACCGCATTTCCAACTGCATGGAGTCTTTTTAATTGTCAATCTGTCAGCGAATCTTTTATTACCAAACTCAGCTCTAAAATCAGTTAAAGCTATATCAGGGCTGCATGGAGGATGTGGCAGAGTTTGGGTATTTTCTCTTTGAGGACGTTTCTCTGTACTGTGCATTTATGCAACAGCCCGTTGTCACGCGGTTGATGGATATCTCACGTATCGTGGAAAGGATCGATAAATGGTAGTATTCCATAACTTTTGGAAATACCTTGGAGGCGTACAAATATCCAGGAACACTTCCTGAGTCAGGTACAGGCAACTGGATTACTAGGCATTTTGCACGGAAAAACAATGTTTGCAAAATTATCTTGCGACTCCTGCGTCTCAAAATTTGTGGTAGTTGTCTCTTTTACACCGATCAAAACATTATTATTTTGTTTAAGTCTAGTTCAAAACTGGAAATCCATGTTTTCCTCACATGTGATAATCTGATTTAAACGCTTGTGGGCACTTTTTATATCTGGCAGGTACCTGTTTGTTTATTTAAATCCGAATCTTTTTTTTTGATTAGCTGGTCAAGATAGGAGGGACTCCTCTTGAAAAACACTTTTGTCAGCTTCAAACGATTCTGTAACATATTAAAATTAGGCCAAACTTTAGTGCCATTGTTAATAGAAATATATTCCACTGTACGCAGAACATCTTCACAGTTGTATCTTTCACAGCAGCCACTTCTAGTTTACCAATCGTAGACTTGTTCCAGAACTCGGGCCATCTTCAATGGAATCGCTATCGTCTTTAACACAATGAAAATACCTATATAATTATAGGGTATGGCAAAGAATTGCATCAGTAAACTACATCATTATCGGCCTAAATATCTATTTGAGAGTACCCTAAGAAGGCCTGGATTTTACATATACATTTTTCATTGTTCTCCGTCTCTAACTGTTTTGCGTCAGTGTCACGTTCCCTTGCTACGTCACTGCATGTATTCGTAGATGCCTTTTTTGCCGCAAGAGCAGCTGCAAATCATTTTATTGAATTTATTTTATTCTTATCTATCTGCATTATAATTACTGACAGGTTCAAAGAAAAGTTTTGTTTTTTTTTCTTACATTTCAGGACGGATTTGACCGTATCTATAGACAATGTAACAAAACGATATCTGCATAAAAGAAAGTCAAGTCAGGTGCTTGTCTAACTCTCCCTTACTTGTCTTTTTATTTGTATCTGAAGTCAGGTGATCTTTGAACATGTACACTGAAAGTTCGAAGATTGGTCATTTAAAAATGCTTTAGTCAATCCAATGAAAATTAGAATAATTGTATCTTTTACTTGGAGAAGAAGCATAAATAATAATAATAATAATAATAATAATAATAATAATAATAATAATCCGCTCCACCAAATATTATATTTAATAGCTTTTTGTGCAAATGCCATTTTAAAACTGCAAATAGTGTCAAATTTGGCAAGGGTGATTGGAAAAATCCCCAGATGTATCATCTTTAGGAATTATGTACAAAGTTGTTTTGTTACGTACATTCTTTCAGGACCAACAATCTTGATCATTTTCACTGTGGTAGGTTCAATACTGGTGGTAATTGTTGTTGGTGTCCTTTTTCACTACTGTCTTGTAGTTCGACCTAGAATGTAAAGTTAAGCAACTTGCCTATGACTATTTTTCATGTAATGGATATCATGAGTTTTAGATTACAGTGATAATTTGTTGGTTTATAAGGATTCATGCAAGGTTGTGTATGTGTGTTTGTTTGTGCGCCTGTATGTGCGCATGCGTGAGTGCGTATGTGTGTATGCGTGTGTGTACGTGCACAAGTGTGTATGAGTAATTTAATTATTTATCATTATTGATCTTCTTTAATCATGTCTGCATAGATTCACTGATGTATGTAGGTGGACAGATAAAAAAAAACTGTTTTCCATATAACTTTTGTCAGTTAAAAGAAAATTAGTTCTTTAAGGACCATACAAATTGATTTTAAATATGCACAAAAAATGATCATCTTTGTAAGAGATGTGACTTATTATTGGCGTCATTTAGGAAAATGTGTCAACAAAATGCAACATGCTCCTATCGTAGGAGTCACTTAAATATAAATTAATCAAATTTCATTGAAACAGGTACGTTTCGTACATTTTTCAGTTTTAAGTTCAAATCATTTCCTTATCAGTAATTGTACGTATTCGCAAGAGAAACGTTTACATGGCTCTTTTAACCATCCTCAAGAATGACTATTTGATTCCTTTCCCTTCCAGAAACTGCATCTGGGCTACAGTTTCTTTTGAGAACCTTAACCTTAACCTATATTCTAAAAAGACTAAATGTTGCAGCATATCAATTCCGATATTACTATTGACACAATGTTCCGTCTCTTAATTAGCGATTATAAATATCCCACCCTTCAAACCCTCCAATCTGCGTTTTCATTCTCCCTGAACACGTTCTCCTCGTCCATTCAAATTTTATAACAATAGTTACCCTTTGTCAACAACAGGTTAACTCGTTTTATTACACTGTTGTTATATATCTTTTGGTGTAACACTTAAAACGGATAAATTCATAATACGATTCTCCATTACTATTTCCAACGAAATCGTTATATTGTTTTGTGAACATCGATAGGTGATATGGTATAATCTCATCCCATTATTTCGGATTTTCTTGCATTTAAATCTAAACGGAACATGGACTCTTAGCCCAAAACTTCATTCTCCAGCTCCTTTCTTGTGTTTGTGAGTCCTTTTAAATATTTCAACTTGTAAGATAATATCGTATTCATAGGGATGAAGCAAACTTATTTCGAACCTGTTTATCCTTTGTCTCAATTTTATGTTCTTGCCCGTGACGTCTTTACATGTAAAAAAACATTTAAAAACAAAATGAAAGAGTGAGTCTAATTATTGGCAATGCCTAATAGGATGGTTATGTCAGTTTGGATTTTCCATTTTTTATTCACACAACTGCTTTTGTTCAATATCACTATTTATAACCATTCACAACTTTTACTGCAGAGAAAAATGATAACAGACGTATGATTCTATAACCACCAACCTATGAAGACAATTTAAAGGAAGTATCATATCCTATAAAACGTCTCAAAGTGTTTCTGTACTATTGATCGAGTGTGACATTAATCTGATATTACTTCACAATGAGTCATTTTACTTTTCATTACAGGGCTCAATACGAAAAGGACAAAAGAGAAAGGGCTTACGCAGAATTGCAAGAAATGGAGAGAAAAAGGAATACAATGGAACTATAGAAGAAGTTTATGATGACATTAGAGATTTACCAGACGATCATTTAACCATCCTGGACAGTTTTCTTACGTGTGATGAGTCAAACAACAGCGAAGGGAATCGTGTAAAACATGGTAGTACTCAAAAGAATGCGTCCGAAGGATATTCCTACCTAAATAAGCACACAACAAATGAATGTGAGTCAAATACAAGAAAAAACGAGAACAAGGTGGAGGCAACGTCCCTTGAAAAGATGAATATTCATTATCAAACGAGTCCCCTACTGGCTCCAGGTAATGATAATGGCCCAGATGAAGAGACATCACTTTTGAATATTTCCAAAGAAAATAGTAAACTTGAAATCAATAAGTGAATGCAGTGATTTGTAAACATTTGATGATTGAGAAGAGGTATAGGTCTGGTCGAATTAGAATCCTTTGGAATTGTCATATTTTATCATACATCAAGCGTTTTGGCCTGTTACATTTATTTAATAAAATTCGATGTATATTTGAATATTTTCACCGGTCTCTTTTTATATAGATTTATGAATGGAAACTACTTCGCAATTTAGTCTATGGAATTGTTTTAATAAAAATATAGTTTTTTATTTTGTCTCAATTTAAGCAGAATAATTCAAAATCGAGTGTTTTTGAATGACTAGATGTTTATTTATTTTTTTGTACATTTTAAACAAGAATACGTCAAACAAATATAAATTATTATTTTATGTCTACAGAAATAAACTGCAGCACAAATTAACATTTGGACACTGCAATAATACAATATTCATACTGCTATAATTCTTCCAGCGATTATATAGTCCTCTACTTCTACTTGACCTCAGGTCACAATTTACATTTTTTCGTAAACAAAAATCTTTACAGAAAGGAAAATGACCTTCCGGAAACTTCCTAATGTTTGCAATATCAGATGTTAGTTATAATTATAAAGTCTTTTTTCTAAAATTTTAATATATAACATTGAATATGTCAGGTACGCCAAGGGAATCCCAATGACCTAGACCCAGACCCAGATAAAGATGTTTACTTCTATTAACAACATTGGTAATATTAAACCTATACAAATACAACATATTTTAGCTGTCTACAAAAACAAAATCAATAATTCAGATCCAGTAGAAAATACGCTTGATTTTGGACAAGGTAAAGTCCAACATAAAATGTTACATTACAATAGCATATAATGACATAATAAAGCAAAAATACCTAACTAACAAACAATCTAAAATAAATATGTGTAACACTTCCCCTCATAAAGAAAAAGAAAGAGTTATGAATAAAGCTTTCTTCGTACTACTAGTCAAATATACATGTTATAAAAATTGCATCAGATGAAATCTTATGAATGACACACAAAAAGTACATGAAACAATGCAATATTTCTATGCACGTGAAAGTGCATCTGTTGTTGGAGTGTATTCTCCCTTAATATGCGTATTGCCAATATTTTATTCCTGCAGTATCAACCTCAATCTTAATAATCTCTGATTTTTATTTTCATCTTGCCAATGAGAATAAGTTGTTGTGATCACTAAACAATAATCGGAGAAGGAGCTGAACTAATATAGACTTCAAAGTGTTGCAATGCCAATGTCAAACCCAAGCATTCCTTCTCGATTGTGGAATAATATCTCTGTTCATATTTAATTTATTGGAAAAATAGCACACTGTATGTTCTACACCATCTTTAATCTTGATCTTGATGCTTTCTCATAATAATATTTGATCGCGCTGATATTTCGACCGCCTCAGTTCTAATACACTTTTGTAATTGTCCACGAACACAAACTCCACATCCCAGGCAAGGCTGAGATCATGCGCTTCCTTTTTTGGTAATAGCTTGTGCTGTACTTATTTGCCTCTGAAGGTTCTGTTGCATCTCTCCGTCGTGCTCAGAAACAACCACTGACATCGGTTCTTTCCTCGTGGTGGCATTTCCTTATGCTATATTATTATTAAGATAAGCAAGCAATTAAAGATATCGAGAATTGACAAGCAATCAGAAATATATTTTACAAGTGTATATAATATAAGATAAAATAATGTTATGTATATTTAATTTAATTATTTATTTGTTAATTTTAAGTTTTTTGCAGTCCCATTACATGCTATTGTAATGTAACTTTGTTTACTAGATTTGATATTGTCCAGAATTGAGTTTATTTCTGTTTTACCTGACTGGTGTCTTTTATTTCATTGATAAACACCTAATAATAGAAACACCGTATCTAGTTTCTGACCTTGTTTCAGAGTCAGTGACAGTTTTGGTAAGCAACCTTTTAATTTTTTTTTATTCTTTCTCAGAGTAAGAATCATTAAGTTAAGTCAAGGTCAAACCTGGAGTACGTGATATGAAATATGTGTTTATTGTTGCAAACTTCTATTTTTTCTAGAAGACTGACTCTCATTCGGGAATCTGTTTTGCGTCTTAGTTAGCGTATAACTATTGTTTTTGATAGAGTTTTTTTGAGTCGGGTTCCAAACAATTGACACGTTAAGTTATGTTGTAACCAGTTTGAGTTGAATTTTTATTTTCTTCAAATTATTGAATTTCAAGTGATTTGTTTCCCTGGAAATACATAAGTGCTCCTACAAAATTCTTGGACATAGACATTCACCGGAATAATATTTTCTGTGAATCAACAAGGAACTGTTGACACAACCGTACTTCGCAGTCTACAACAGACGTCATCGCTTTTCAGTTTAGATTTCATCGGGACTCGAACTCAGTTTCATTCAGGACTTTTCATATGAGAACTTCAATTTTTTTTAATTCTTGAATTATGTTTGGATTTGATTGGTAAAACCATAAGTTGTTTTTCTCAATTTCAACTTGGTATTCTAGGGAAATAAATTAGTTGTTAAATTTTACAAAACTTGTTGTCTTCACTCTTTTCTGTTGCTTATTTTAAGAGCATAGACTCCTAACAATAAATATGAATGTTATACTCATCTCCGGACAAAGTTTCATTCCACGAGATGAACTGAACCGTCTTCTAAGAGAGATTTGTTTCGGGATCACCCAGCGGCAAGCACGTTACTCCAGTTCTAATGCTCTGTTGGATGAACTCATCGCGCAGATACATCAACTGCTGCAGGAGTTCCCTTGAGGTGATCGCGGAAACCTGACGAATAATTGAATACTTATTTAGCTCTTATATTACAATAATCTTAGATTTAGAGGATACTTTTTACACACGCTTCATTGCAATGGTCATTCTCTTGGGATAGCTATTTTACCTAGTGCGGGAGATCAAATTACACACCATCCTAAAATATTTCCTCATGTTATAGGATTGCTGTGACTCTTACATGTGTAAAAGCATTATTTACTAAAAGTTTTGCAATACTCAGGCATACTGGCAACCCACATCCATAAGGGATTACAACATTAATTCTATTTCTTATATATTTCCTTCATAGTTTTACATTTTTTAATGAAATCCGGTGTATTAGTTATATG
>JAECUM010061837.1:0-23574 GCA_016617855.1 Megalonaias nervosa | reverse complement strand
CTCGAACTCACGCAGACAGAGGTGAGATGGCAGTGATCCGTAACGGTGAGCGCTTTAGACCACTCGGCCACTCGGGGCCCCGAAGGCAAATGTATCCAATCCACCCACAACGGAGGAAGCGAAAAGACCATCGGAACGTATTTGGTGGATGGCTGGGACGTAGAAAACCCAACGATCGTGTACGAGTTTAATGGTTGCTTATTTCACGGATGTCCCATCTATTACCTTCAACGTGACACTAAAAAACAGTTTTTACAACGTACCGTGGAAAACTTGTACCAGGCCACTTGTCAGCGGCGCTTGAAGTTAGAACAGCATGAAATCCAGGTGGTGGAAATGTGGGAACACGAGTACAATCACCGTTTGAAAACCGATCCGAGTTTAAACGGATCGTGGAAAGTTACAAGTTGGTAGACTCACTTAACCCACGGGACAGTATGTACGGAGGACGGACGAATGCCACCTGTTTGCCGTACCAAGCCGACAAGGAGAAATGAGAAGAAAGTAAATACTTGGACGTGTGTTTGCTGTATACTTACGTGTCCGAATATTGTCACTTTCCAGCAGGGCACCCACAATTGCTGACGGAACACATCGACCTGGTCAACATTCGACAATATGAAGGATTGATTAAATGTAAAGTCTTGCTACCCACGAACTTGAACCATCCCGTTTTACCTCACCATTGCCAAGGAAAACTGATGTTTCCCTTGTACCGTACTTGTGCCGAAACGTGCAAACCAAGACTGACCTTGTCAGCACACCCACGAAGAACGCGCCTTGACGGGAACGTGGGTCAGCGTGGAATTGTATAAAGCTCTGGACCTTGGATACCAACTGTTAGAAGTGTACGAAATTTACCAATTTCCCAAGAGATAACAGTACCACAAAAGTGACGAGACTCAGAAAGGTATTTTCGCAGACTTCGTGGATGCCTTTTAGAAACTGAAACATGACACCAGCGGCTATTCTTCCTGGTGCCAGGCTCCCGAAGAGCAGAAGAAATTCAAAGAGAAATACTGGGAGCAGGAAGGCATCACTTTAGACCACGTGGAGAAAAGCGAAGGAAGGCGAACGTTTGCTAAAGTGATGTTGAATTGCTTGTAGGGTAAAATGGCACAACGACCGTGTTTACCCAAGACGGAGTATTTGTCCGATCCTTCCCGCTACTTCCAGAAGATTCACGACAACACCAAAACCATGAAACACGTGGACGTCCTTCCTGAAGACTTGATCCTGGTCAATTACGAAGAAGAACTGGACTTTGCACAAGCCGACGAATTTGGAAATATCATCATTGCGGCTTACTTGACAGCCCATGCTCACTTAAGACTGTACGAAGCTTTAGAACTGCTAGGAGATCGTGTACTTTATTTTGACACGGACAGTTGCATCTGCATCGATCGCATGGGTCAACGTCATTCTGACATCGAAGGAGAACGTTTAGGAGCTTGGACGGACAAGCAACAAGATTCTGAGTTTTGCTAGTGGCGGTCCCAAAAATTACGGTTACGAATACCGGGACAAACAAGGAGAAGTGGAGACCGAGTGTAAAGTGAACGGATTGACTCTCAATTATCACACAGTCAAGTGGTGAACTTTGGGGTCTTGAAAGAAGCCTTGCAGTCTAGGATCAAGATTTTAAAGTGACCACCTACCAACCTCACAAGATCGTACGTTTAGCCACACACCAAACCGTCAATCGGCCCTTGGAAAAGTGTATCAAATCGTGTCCCAGAAACGAGTGCGGCTTCCCAACCACTTCACTTTACCATACGGACACGCTGATATAAAACATGGTTCTAAGACGATATCCACCAACAAGAAGGATGACTTCGACACTGCAAGAATCGAGCGAGTGACCCACTGAGAACTCCAAGTTCAAACAATACCATTTTGCTGTCTTCTTGTCTGACTATTGTAATTGTGCCAGTCGATTGGAACCGTTTCAAAAATGGCCCACGGATAGGGAAGGATTACATACTGTGAATGCTTTAGCTAGAACAGGATTTGCCTGATTGGGACCTGTGACTGGATTGGGATACGATGTACAGTGTTTCAGTTGTGGTCTGAGATTGTGTATGGATCGATGTATCTATAGATATTCAGCTATTCAGGAACATACTCGATGGTCTCAGCACTGTCCTTACCTTTCTATTGTCTTTCCACCCATCACACTACGGTACAGGTATGACGGTACCTTAGAGAAGGCAGTACCGTTGTCCAAGAAGAAAAAAGAAAGACTTCCAAAACTAGGCATAAAGAAGGAAAGATGTACAGCTCGAGACTTCATTACGACTAGTATAAAAAACGACAACGTCCAAAGACCGATAGTTCATTGTAACTACCAACAAAAAGCGAGAAAGATGAATGCTAACAAACAGACAACATCATTCAAGTTTGGTGATTCTCAAGTGGAGTGCGATGCTGTGCCTTGCGATTGCAGGGATGCCGTACGCTGTGACCTCAGCGATTCAGTATCACATCATGGGAATTTCGTTATGACTACTACAACCATACCTACCATGGAAAGTGATTATGTGCTTGTCAAACCTGATGGATGCGAAAACGATGCCACTAGTTATCGTAAACCTTTTCACTTTACTGGTTTTCATTCTCGATCTCATCCTCCACGTGAGGGAACCATGCGACTACCACCCTACGGATATCATCCAACCCTGAGCAAACTAGTGTGGATTTCACCGTACCCTCATCGAAATGAGCCTGTGAAAGAAGAATATTCGTTCCCTGTGCGTTTTCATGAATACTGCGACATTGAAAGCCGATTCCAAACCTTCCAAGGAAAGTGGCCTAAATATCTGAGAGGACCTACCCCCGAAGACTTAGCCAGAGCCGGATTTATCTACTTGGGCGAAGGTGATAAAGTCAAGTGCTTCAGTTGCGGTGTGTCACTTCACGAGTGCGAGCAGAAAGATTCAGCTTACCTGGAACATGCTTGATAGTCTCCGCACTGTCACTACCTACCTTTAGTGGGACGACCTCAGTAATCTCTTGATGAATACTTCACAAGAGAACATTCGTGGTTTGCCTCTGGAGCTGAGAGAACACATTTACCAAGAGCTCGTAAAGATACAAGTGAAACGCAAGAAACAACTGCATCATCAACTTTTAAGTTATCCATGGTATCTGAATGCCATAAAAGACTTGATTCATTTGAAAGTGTTCAAATTGTCGGACCTTCAAAAACTACCTAATCGACATCGATGTACTTTTTTCAAGATTCAAATAAAAATAGTGAAATTCCAAACGACAAAGAGCTGGAACAGAATTACAAAGACTGTTTAAATTTATCATGGTATGTGAGTGATCAACCAACGGACATCACACCTTTACGAGAAACCTTCTGTGAACGTATGTTAGATGTACAACAAATATTGTTTGTGTAAGGATAGACTATAGAGTGAAAGTGCCTCAGAACAAACAATACCCTTTTCTTTGTCAAATTCATCCAGTAACGAAAAGGAAACTTAAATAAAACTAAGTGGCATTCAGAAGTGACCTTCAACGTGGGTATAAACACCGGCTGACATTGTCCTGGATTCTTTACAAGAGAACATTCGTGGTTCGCCTGTGGAACTGAGAGAACGCATTTACTGAGAGTTTGTCAAAATACAAGTTCAACACAAAGAACAATTGCATCCGTTACGTCACCGATGTTGGAACCACTGGTACCTGAATAGTATAAGAGGACTGATTTAATTCAAAGCGTTCCATTGGCGAGACATTGATGAATCACGTGAGATTGATAAAGTTTGGGATGCTACTCATTCTACTTACAAGGTGATCATAGTACATCGAATTCCAACAGACGAGTTAGAGGATTACCAAACTCTTTTACACGAACAAATCTTAGTTCAAGAGGAAACTTCTGTACGACATGTGGTGTGTGAGTTAGTGACTAAACCTTTTTGGTGCGGTACTGAAATACAACTGATTCTGTTCAAAAAGTACACTTATTACCTACGACAAAAAGAGGTAAAAAAAAACTGGCTACTATACCACCACCTTTATCACTCGTGATACAACAGATTCAGTGGAAGGAAGTCAATGATAGTATTCAGACTGTGGTGGATTACCAACTCTTTTTACGAGCAATGTATCCAGTGAATTTGGGTCGTAGTGTGGGGTGTGTCTTAGTGACTTGCTTTCTGGGATTTCGTTTATCAGCCGATTCCTTGTGAGCTTGTTACGATCTGTACTGTGGAATACCATCGCTGAAAGACCATTCCGGGAGGACTCCTGTGTGTGACTGTGCCAAGTGTAGAGCCTCTAAGAACATGACAAACTGTCCCTAGGACACCAAAAATTTTGTACAGTGACTTGTGTGTGTTTTTATTGTATCGATGTACTTAACCCTTTGGCCTTTTTTTTTTTTTTTTTTCCTGTTGCATTTAAAAACTGTATTTTTTGCAATAAACGTGTCCTGAAAAAAGTATGAAAACTCTTGTCTTGTCTGCCTTCGTGTCAAAAGTGACATTCCGTGCACTATGGCTACCGCCGCTCTCTCTGCTCCCTCTTCCTCCACGTTTAAAGTCATCTACGAAAACTTAGATCGTGCCAGTTGGGAGGCCTAGTATCTTTACCATCCCTTTAACATGTTAATTGTTGGATCCAGCGGTTCAGGTAAAACATAATTTGTCAAACGATGGATGAAATATAAACATCATTTGATCGATTGTCCACCTCAACGTATCGTGTGATGTTACAAAGATTGGCAATCGGCGTACAGCCTCCTGCGAGAAAGTCAAGGCGATTCCATCGTGTTTGTGGAATGCATTCTTGGCGAAGACGACGGGATCGTGTCTGACCGCGTCAAACACATCTGGTATATCTTCGACGACGAAGAAGAAATTAAACTGGTTTAAGCTCATAGGGCATCATCGTAAGCCAGTGTCATTTACATTGCCCAACATTTGTTTCAACAAAGTAAAATCCATAGCACCATCAGTCTCAATGCTCATTACGTGGTCTTCTTTAAAATCTCTAGAGATAAATCGCAAGTGCAAGTGTTAGCCAAACAGATAGGAACGCCTTGGCTGACACATGTTTACGACGATGCCATTCAAACCCCACACGCCTATTTACTCGTGGATTTAAAACCCACTACCCCCGATTATTTGCCATTTCGTACCCATCTGTTTCACCACTGGTGCAAAGACGGAGGACCTGTCGTGTACACGTCCCCGTCGACTTAAAACAACAAAAATGTCTATACACAGCATCAACATGACGTCGATTCAGTCTCATCTTCCCGCCAAATTGATTCGTGCCTTGTACGGCATCAGTCGCGAAAAAAATCCACAAATACGTACTCGTGTCTTAGAAGCCAGTCTCAGAGAAGTCGACACTCAAACCAAAAAGCAAATGATTTTGAAACCTGGAGGTAGCGGTTCTCTAGGAGGTGTCATCATTCACTCACTCTTAAAATGGGATCCCAAAGCCCCAAAAGTCCTCCACATGAAAAAAGATACTCCCTGACCCAAATGTTCCCAGAGGAAGAAAAAGAGCAGCCGTGTCAAGACCAGGTCACAGCCACAGAAAAAGAAAAGTCCCCAGAAAATGAAAAGCCCCCAGAAAACAGCTTCTACCCGCAAGAGAGACACTTCGGCCAAGGTGCAATGTTACATCCCCAAACAACGACCTGCAGCGACGGTGACCGCGTCTCCAGTAGCCATAGGATCTTCCACTTCTCCGTTGCTGGTGATGCCAGCCAAGCCATATTTGACACCCGTTCCTCCTAATTTGATGAAACAATGGAAATCGGAGTCTCCAAGAACTTCTCCTCCAGCGGTGACACCCTTCTCCTCTTTAGTTGCAGCGGCAGCTGCTCACAAAGTGCCTGCCCTCAAAATCAAAGTTTAAGAGAGATTGGGCATGTTACAGAGTTTACTGGATTTATCCAAGCAAGAACTGTCCCGATTCAGTCCGTTGCGAACCCCTCCAAGACGCGTGATACGACGTAAAGACAATCAGTGGCGATGCATTCTAGTATAAAAAGACCTGGGGTAAACGATGGATATCAGTATTTTTGTGTTCCTGAACGCTCAACGATGTCCCCTAAAAGAAGTGCACACCACCACCATCGTCGTTCTCCTGTCCAAAAAGGAAAAGGAAAAAGAAAAGGACTGTCTCGTCATCCGTAACAACGCTTAGCCAAGCATCGACGTCTACCCTAGAAAAGACCCCATCGTCCAAACAAAAAGAGGAGCAAGCAAAGGGGAGGAATTTTTGGCGCTGGAATGGTAGAACATGTGTTCAAACGGTTGGTTTTTCCAAAAATAATGCAACAATACACCCCATAAAATAAGATAAAGGGCGTGTGCCAAGTCATCGACGTCAGTGTACTTTTTGTGTGTGCCCCGAAGCAAACAAACAAACAAAGATTTAATCCCCTCCCCCCCCCCCGGCAGCCATCCCTCTTCTACCCCTAAAGGAAAGAAAAGGAAAGGACTGCCTACTCGTTTAGCCAAACATTGGGACGTGTTGTCCGTCCTGTCCAATGCTCCTCCAACCATGCGGAAACAATCGATTCAAACTGCCTCCAAAGACGTCATCGATACCGTGTGCGAATGTTGTCTGAATGTCTTGAAAGGAACGATATCTTTGTCTCCACATCAGAAAGAATGCTTAGCCAAGCATGGACACGTTCTTCGCCAAATGGTCCAAACGAAAATACCCATTCGTCAAAAGTACATGATTTTGGTACAACGCGGAGTATTTGTACACCTGTTGCTAGCACCCTTGCAAAAACCACATTAGTACCAATGATTACAGGACCAGTGGGAGCTACTGCTGCACAAATGGCTCAGAGATAAAAAGGATCATGAAGATAAAAGGAAGACTCTGGAGTCAAAAGATCTCAGACGTGACCATTGAAATCAGATGGAAGGACGAAAACTGGCTTGAGCGCCTCACAAACGATGGATGGAATTCGATCGTTGGCAAGAACAACAGACCCCGCATTTACCTCCCAATCAACATTTGACCGAAATGTTCCAGTTACAACATGAATTGCAATAGTTGATAGATCTCAGCGATATGTCAGAAATGGAGAAATCGCAACGGTACGGTCAAGTGTTGCAACGACTTCAACTCTTACACCAGAAAGCTTTAGACGAAACAGGTTTACCGACGCTGAAAGATTTTAAGGCCCTGATGGAAAGTCAATCACCATCACCACCACCACCACCACCACCACCCCAGTAACCAAGACAGACGCAGCCCCCCCCCCCCCGATTCCTGAGGAAGAAGAGGCGCCAGAAGTCTTTCAAACACCGCCAGCAGCTCCCATCCCTGGTAAGATTTGCAGCGCCCTTGTTGACCCCTTCCGCCACACCGAACGAGAAGTACTTAAAGCTTGGGTTAAAAAGATGATGTCCACTCCTCCTTCGACAGACGTCAAAAAGAAAGACGGGAAACCAGAAGTGAAAAAAGAAAAGAAGATAAAAGCCATCTCATTACTACTACCACCACCACCACCACCACTACACTTGACTTCTACTCCCGTGGCACATCGGACACGTAAAGCCGTTTCCAAACCACCACCTCACCCCATCCAGAGTAGCATCAGTGAAGAGAGGGTAACCTATTAAAAAAGTCCTGATAGAGACTGTGTTAGCCGAGATTTACTATGATCCATCCCATCCTGCAGGTTACAGAGGAATTGAGAAATTGTATCGTGCTGCCAAAACCCAAATGAACAGAGTTCGTTTACCTCAAGTGCAACGATGGTTGCAAGAACAAGCCACGTACACCTTACACAAACCCATTCGACTACCATTTTCCAGAAGTCGCATCCGAGTGGAGGGCATCGATCATCAATGGCAAGCCGATTTAGCCGATGTCTCTAATTTGGCCACCTACAATCGTGGTTACAAAAATCGAGCACTGAGTAAGTGCGAGCCTTAAAAGTGGTGTTGAAACAAAGTGGTCGTCACCCTCTTCGATGGCAACCAACCAAGCTTTCCAAAAAGAACTGAAGAAACGAGACATTCATTTTTTCACCACCGAGAATCCAGAAATCAAGGCCATCATTGTGGAACGTTTTCAACGCACCTTGAAAGAACGCGTGTGGAAATATTTTACGCATCAACACACTCTCAAGTACATCAACGTCTTGCCGCACCTGGTCAAAGCGTACAACCAATCTTACCATCGGAGCATCGGATGTACCCCCGAAGAAGTGACTCCCAACAACGAAGTGACCGTCTTTGAGCGCCTGTTTGGTACGTCCCCGACTGTGACTTTCCCCAAGAAATGTGAGGTGTTGAGGGCGGGCGACTGGGTGCGCATCGGCAAAACCAAACGCACTTTCTACAAAGGTTACTTACCCAACTGGACCACAGAATTGTTTCGTGTCACTGGACGAGTGCGTGGCCGTCACCTTACCGTTTATAAATTGGAAGATATCAACGGGGAAGTGTTAAAAGGAACGTTTTACTTGCCCGAGGTAGAACGTGTGACCAAAAAAGAAGACGAAGTGTACGACATCGAAAGTATTCTCGATCGAAGAACCCGTAAAGTGGGAAAACACGTCTCAAAGAAGTCTAAGTACGTTGGAAAGAATATCCTCCCAGTTTTGATTCTTGGATCGACGCTTCGCTAGTCATCGACATAAAAAGAAGTCACCATCATGCCCTTCAACACAGCCTCAACCACTACAGCAATGTCCACTCCTTCACCAACTTCTTTTGTGCAAGATCTACTAAAGCAACCCTTGTGGGTTAGGTGTGTAGAACGCATGCCTAAAACGCAAATCGTCTTTTTCTGGCAAATCTTTGTGGTGTATTGTGTCATCATTGCTGCCTTTGCCAATTTGAGTTTGCAACAAGGAGACAAACAATTGTCGACCATTTTGCTCAGCAGTTGCATCGGTTACCTTCTTCCCAATCCATCCCTGAAATACTCTTCTAGCGGGAACAACGGGAGCCTTGTCTCCAACGTCAGGCACCCTCCCAACAGCCACCACCCCAACAACATCATTTCTCTTTTAAACACTCCTCTAACTTTCAGCGACCCCTCGGACAGCAGAACTCTGGAATTATGAACAACCAATTTTACTTATCGTTACCCAGTGGCAGTTCCATGGAGGTGTTTCCCAAAAATACATTATCTTGTTTCATAACCAAATTACTTCAGGCCATCCAATTGGATCGCGAAGTCCGTTGGGAAGTGCTTTGGTTGGAAATGATTCACCGTACACAAGTCCTAAATATCCTTCCAAATCAAAACACTTTTACGGTCGAAGTTCATGATGAAGAATTACAAAAATTCTTGACTCAAAGCCCAATTGCAAATAGCACTCCGAAGAAGAGAACTCCAAGACTCGACGGATCACCTATGAGTTGATAATTACTGCAGGCTATTATTTAGAGGTCAACTTCTAGTGAACACGATTGCTACCAGTTTCAATGTAGTGTTTGGCAAACCCTTGGAGAGAAAAGGACAAAGTGTCAAGATTGAGTTCCATAAAGTAGCTCGTCGCCTGCTGATGAAATTTTAGGAGGGAAAAATAGTGTCCATGACATTTTGTCCTGAATTGTTTGATATTTTGGGTGGAGACGTTGAGAAGAGGATGAATATGATCAAGAAAAACGAATTACCAGTCATTTCCGACAACTCGGATTTTGCAAAGTTATTTCGTTCCCCGGAAGAACTGAACCAATGACTAAATTTGATTTTTGTGTACTCCGATGTGGTGGAGTACAACGTGGTGGGACGCACCTCCGTATCGTTAATGCGTGTCATTCCTTTCAATGTGGATTCTGCCACGACCGCTGACGAGGAAGGTGGAAACACCTATCAGGTTCACCGCGAATTTGCCCCTCATTAAGTCGTATTACGACAGCGTCAACATTACTATAGATGGAGATCTGGGACAAACTATTACATTCACCAAAGGGAAAGTTACGATGAAACTCCATTTTCGAAAATGATTCTCTAATGACTTGTAAGTCATGTATCCAGGGTACCGAGGAGTCGCTGGACAGCGAGGACATGGTTTAGGAGATATGCTGAAATCGGCGTTTCGCTCGGTGGCCCCCGTTTCGAAACCGATGTAACACGAGGATTGCACGCCTTGAAAGATGCTGCATTGACACAAGGCAAAGAAGTTCTCCAAAATGTCATCATCGACAAACAAAACCCCAAAGAAGCATTCTTGAGTGCAGGCAAAAATGTCTTGCTTCATACTGGCAAAGACATTTTGGGCCGACGAGAAACTCCTATAAATTCCCCTGACGCTGACGTGTCAGGTATTCGTGCTTCCCTGACACCACAGCAAGGACAAGGCAGAAAGAGACGACGAAGACACCCATCTAGAAGACTTTACACCCCCAACGCAAGAAGGACCAAGAAAAGATGAACCGTCCGAGAATTATACGTTTTTGATTATTAAAAACAGAGAGAAAAAATGGGGCATGCGTATGTTCCAAGTCGGAACTGGATCTGTTTGCCATGCCACCCACCATGATGACGATGCAAGAATCCCAATGGGTAGAATTTCATCTCATCTCCTCTTTGACGGATTCAGCTCCTATCAAATTTGAAATCAAAAGACAGCCGGAAGATTACATCGATCTGAACAGCAGTTACTTGTATTTCAAAGTGATCAAAACCGGACGACTCCAATCCGCTAGCCGATGCCAGAATAGCTCCCGTCAACGATTTCATGCATTCCTTGTTGAGCGTAGTGGGTTTGTACTTGAACAACAAACTAGTCAGCAGTAGCATGGATACTTACCCTTTCCAAGCGTACCTGGAAAATCACGTGACGTACGGAAAAGAGGCCAAAAACACTTATCTGGATGCTTTCGTGGTATGGAAACCTGACACAGCAGGCGAGCAGAAGTTTAACGACACAGCCCTGGAAGCAGATGACGATCCTCACAATATGGGCTTTAACGATCGTCGAAAAAAAAAAATCCTGCAATGACGTAGTTTAGAACTGATGGATCGTTTGTATTTGGACATGTAGTTGCAAGAGAAGTATTTGCTGAACGGAGTGGATATCCGCTTGAGACTGAATCGCAACAGTACCGCTTTCCATTTCATGGCCCATGACAACGAATACAAAACCATCACCCAAGAAGCCGGACTCTACGTGCGCTGCGTGGAAGTGTTACCTAAAGTGGGCAACGACATCAATCACACTTTGAGCAGAACGACCGCCAAGTATCCGATACTACGCTTGGAAGTGAAAACCTTCACCATTGCTACTGGACTCATATCTCAGATCGAAGATCATCTGTTCCAAGGACAGTTACCCAAACGTTTAATCGTTGGCATCGTCAGCAATGCAGCCCTCGAATAAGCCCTCACTGCCAATCTTTTCAAGTTTAAGCACTTCAAAGTGTCCAAGATCGAAGTCAGTCACAATGCCAAGACCTTGTGTACCAGTCCTTTCGAACCTGACTCTAATGACAAGAAGAATTACTTGAGATCGTACTTGTCCCTGTACGAAGCCACCGGACAGCTAGGGACCAACACTAGCCATGGTATTTCGTACGACGATTATACAGGAGGTTAGGCTTTGTGGGCTCTTGGTTTCACTCCAGACCAAGGCAGCGACGAGGGACATTTCCAGTCTGCTACAACTCTAACCGAGACGGTGAACGTCATCTTGTATGCCGAATTCGACCATACCATAGAAATCAACAGTTTGAGAAAAGTCATTGTAGACTATTATAAGCTATGGAAGACTCTTATCCCACTTTGAATGGTGGAGAATCTTTGGAAATTGAATAGGAAGATAAGGTGGAAGCAGAGCCACTCACCAAAAAAGAAGAAAAAAAGACAGAGACGAAGAGGATATGGTGGTCATGTCCAGATGGCCAGAACAAGAACAACATTTAGTCTCCTGCTTTACTAAACACCTAGGAGATAAAATTACGGAATTGATCAAGAAAGAGCGCTGACCAAGAAAGATTGCTATGGATGCCAAAACAATCATCCCAGTCAAATTCAACACGATAAGTTTCTGATAATGAGTCAAGAAGAGACATTGGACGAGTATCTGGAGGACGCTTGGGGTTTCATCTCGGAGGAAGCAGTGTTGAATCAGTTGAATAAAGACTTGTGTGATCATTCTTGCCCTCCACTGACTGCTCTAGAGATCTCTCTTGGCCCAGAGTACAAAAACGAAGCGAAGAGACGATTACTTCACAGAGATTTTCAAGCAAAAAGTCAGAATTGAATTGATGAGTTATCATTACCTGTGGAAAAAAACAAGAGAAAAACAAAACAAAATCGATACCTGGGAACTTTATTACCTTTTGAACAACAGCACGTACACTGATTCTTGGAATCCTGTCGTGTGTGGTAAGGATGAACTGCCTCATCGCAAACTTAAAGACCATCAAGCTTATGTCATCAACACGGACGATAGTCATCTCCCAGGAATCCAGTGGGTAGCCGTCTACTTTCCCCACGATGGCTGTGTGGAGTATTTTGATTCATATGGATTACCGCCTTTGCAAGACGATATCATCGGCTTTATGAGAAGAAATGCCCAGACGACTCACTTCAATCATGTGAAATTACAAAGCGCGCATTCTATGGTGTGTGGACAATATTGTATATAGTTTCTTCATCAAAGCAGTCTAGGATATCTCTTAGAACGTGTAGTGACTTATTTTGATAGTGACTGTTCTAGAAACGATGAAAAAGTAGATAGATGGCTTTGTGACCGTTATAGCTGTCTCTTGTCTTTAGCTAGGAAACGTATTGTACTTCGTGGAAGTCTAACTTCACTTAACAACGTTGTCAGCCTTGTCAAAAAAAATAGTTTGCTTGAAAAATTGTTTTATTGTTAGTTGTTGGTTGTTTGCAAGTTAAATAAAAATGTTATGTTTTGAAAAAATGTGTCTGTCGTTTGTTTTCCAAAATACCCACTGTGAATATATTCTCTTTGACTTCTCTCTATCCCTAACCATGAGATTAGCTGTATAGCATTCCTACCCAACCCGAAAAATTATAGGGATGTTTTCTATCGCGTCCGCGCTTGAGCCATATGAATCGGAATGGTCTCCAGTCTGACCATCCATGGCTGACTCGTTCGCCTATGAAGATGCCTTCAATACTAGCCAAGCTGTATGAAGCCTATGTGAATATACATCGTGTCAGGCAAAACCTGATACCCAAGCCTGATGAGACAGAGAATGCCAGGATGCTGAAAATAGCCCAAGACCTGATAGAAGAGGTCTTCAGAGACGAAGTCAAGAAGGAACAAAAAAAAAAAAAGATTTGATCGAGAAGTACAGACTTCAGAAACAGCAGAGAGAACAGCAACAGGAGCAGCAGCAACAGCAGCAGGAGCCAGACAGAGGTTTTGTGGACTGCCGTGTGGACAAGAAAGAGTTCTCCGTCTCCTTCCGCAGAAGCAGACCCTATCCTGTAGGAAAACCTGCAGCCAGACGGGGATGCATTCTTGGACAATAAAAGATTGCCATCACCACGTCAACACAACAGCCCTTTTCAGGGCTACCCCCAACCATCTAGAAAAGAGATAATAGTCAAATTGCCAAACTGTTTGTCTGTCTTTGTGTTTGTTAGTTAAAAAATAAAAGTGTGTATATAAACACTTCATTTCTTTGTTTTATGTGGAAAAGATAGAAGTGTGCCTATAAACCCATTGTTTCCCTGACTTGCCAGATAGTCTCTGTGTTTTTATAGGTAGGAATGGTAATAAAATGTGTTTGTAGGTAAAAAGTCAATGTGAGTGTTTCTTTTAGGTCCGCGCGTTCCATGGCGTTTTATGGTTATCATATGGGTATTGTTAGTTTTGTTGTAAGAGGGTGTTTTTCTTCACGCCAGCGCTTCAAACATATAAAGCGGAGCGTTCGTCAGTCTGGCTACCCATCACTGACCAGTCGACTGAGAAGAAAATGAGCAGAATGAATTACGAAACTTTTAGAGGTTCAGATGCATCTGGAGTATACCAGGCGCATACTTGACGAACTGGTCATGGAGGCGATTGCAGAAAGTGCGAGAATAGAAGGGAGAGGGGGAGGAGGAGTTGAAAAAGAAGGAAAAGAAGGAAGAGAAGAAAGAAAGAATCCTGCCTCATCTCATACTAAGGCCTCTGTGTGAAGTCAAGCCTGAGATGAGGACGCCTCCACAGTCATTAACACCTCCACAACAACGTCAGCCACGTCCAGCATCAAGAGTCGCTGTCCCCCAGACAGAAAACTAGGAAGAAGATATAGAACGACAACGTCCACTGGAGATAAGGAGACCTCATCATCCCTGGCTGCAGAATAGAAGACAGAGGGAAGTCTTCACTGTCCCGCAAAGCGAAGACTGATGATTGGGCCACTCAACCAGGCTCTGCGCACCCAACCATGCGCATAAATTGGGAGCAGGATTGGAGCAGCCGTTGTGTCTGTGGTGCCAGGCCGGGGAGATGTCAACAATAACTGGGTGCATCTGAAGTTTAACAAAAAACGCCCTTCTCAGGGCTAACCAGATCTCTAGAAAAGAGAGAGTGATCAATTGCCAGTTTATGTGATTGTGGAGTAGTTTGAATATAAACAGTGACTCCTTTAATGATGTGTGTGTTTGTGTTTGTATGCGTGCGCGTAAGTTATTGAGTGTGTGTGTGTGTATTTGTGTTTGTTTTATATCTTAATAAAAACCTTGTCCCTAAACATAAAAACGTTTGGTATTAGTGTGTTGTTTTGTATGAAAATTTATGTTAGGTTAGCACTCTCATCCTTGTGGATGGTGTGTTAGGTAATATGGGTAGTTGGTAAGAGGGGATGTTTTCCTTCACGTCAGTGCTTGAGTCACATAATCTGGAGCGTTCGTCATTGGTGCCATTCAACATTGAATAAAAAATGGCAACCAACTGCTTAGACAAGATGTTGCAAGAGGTGGTAGATACGACTGGTATGTTAGAGGAATTATTGGTAAGAATGCAGTTTGGGGCTTATAGCCCGCACAGATTGGCCATGGAGATCAATAATTTGAAGAAAGGGAAAGACATATTAAAGGAAATAATGAAAGAGGAAAAGGAAGACATATGGGACACGAGAGAATGAGATTACTGAACAAGAAGATAGACAAAAAAGAGGAAAATGAGAAGAGGAAGAAAGAGGAGATAAAGGAGAAGAAGGAGGAGGAGGAGAATGAAAAGGAGAAGAAAATGAAGAATGTGATAGGGAAGAAAAGGTGTTGATGGAGAAAAAGAAGAGAGGAGAGAAAATAGAAGAAACCCAAAGGCCCTTTTCAGGGCCACTCCTATGTCTCGGAAAGATTTGCTCTCTTGCCTAAAATGTTTGTCTATGTCTCAGTCTATGTCTCTAACCATGTTTCTATGTCTATGTCTCTATATGTTCAATTCCCCTTGTCGCGAAACAGCTCCAATATTCCCCATGTTAAATTCCCCTTGTCGCCAAACAACCCTAGAACCTTTTTGACTGGGATTTCCATTGTCGCTAAACAGCCTCCTATCACTAGTAATGTGGCCTTTGGCAGTCTGCGTTCAAAAGTGTGGGAACGCAGAGGTATCAATCGACTAAATAAAGCCATTGTGCTGTTTGCTTTTGCAAAACCTGGAGTGTGTACAGACGCCATGCCAAGAAGATGACAGATTTAAACATAAACAACCTGAGGAAACTGATGAGGATAAGATACCTGGACGTAGTGTCAGAAACTGAGGTTTTCACACGAGCAGGCATTCCAAGCTTCCACGCCCTGTTGATGAAATAACAGATGAGATGGGCAGGTAAAGTGCCAAAATGTCAGAAGAGCAACTACCAAAGATCTCCGGCGAACTGGAGGAGGGAAAGCAATATCGGGGTGGTCAGAAGAAACGCTTCAAAGATTCCGTAAGTCATCCTTGACACACTTCAACAATAACCCTGAGTCTTGGGAATATCTCACACATGATCGCTCAACCTGGCAGTCTCATTCATACTGGAGCTACAGACTATGAACGTAGGAGAATTTTAACGGCAGCTCAGAAGCATGAGCAGAGCACATTTCAGAAAAGCAGCACAATTTGTAATGATCAAACAAACTCAAGCTGCGTCTCCTGTCAAGTGTGCCACAAACAGTTCATAGCACAAATTGCCCTGAGCAACCATCCATGAACTCACAGAAACCAAATTGATCAATGATGTCATGGCCATCTTCGAATTCGAAGGACGAATACCAAAACAATATCAATACAGAATCATTTCAGCAGAAAATGTTCATCAAAAGTAATTGCTTAATTATATTTATGGATTTCTTACTAAGTTCTCTGTTAATGAGATGAAAAGACGTAAAACATTTAAAATTAAGATTACTTGTGTTTAGAGGGATTTTGGTATTTGCTTACGGTCATGGAAAGGAACGTGAAGGTCAACCACAAGTTATTTTGATCCCTTTGATTCTTTTTAATGTAGTATTACCTGAACCTGCCAAGCAATGAGTGTTCTCAATACTTATGTTATTATAATTCCATCCCATTTAAGAAACTTTTAAATCACCCGTGTTAACGTAGTTCATATCCAGGCTCTTGGGACAACAAGAATAGTATTACCGGACAGTGGCCATCGTGGAATGAGGTTTTTGCTGTTGTAGGGTTTGACGTCATTTTTCAGCACAAAATGGGCTGTACATGGTGGCCAGTATAACTGGCGGAGGAAGAACCCTGGAAAACCCCGGGAAGAACCACCGATCCACGTGAAGCTACTGTCAAGCTTTCTCACATACCCACGTTAGCCGAGCCTGAGCCTCGAACCCACGCAGAGGTGAGATAACAGTGATCCGGAACGGGAGCGCTTTAGACCGCGGTCTCTCGGGGCCCCCGTGGAATGAGGTAATACGGGAGGTATGTACATGCCATGCATGACATTAATCATTTGTGGTATTTATTTACTTAATCTTGAGGGACAACTTTTATGTAGACTTATTTTCCATTAAACTATCCATAGAATAAGTGAAGATGGCTAATATCAAAAATTACTTATGTATAAAAATTGTTCAAAATACATGTATACACCATTCAATCAGCTGTTATAAAAATTAGCTATCTTCTCTCTTAACTGAAAGATGATTTTACATGTGCAATTTTACATATAATTAAGACTGTCTATGAGGAGCTAATTTAAAAGGTGTCTCGGGGTTTGATGCGACCAGACAGCAGAAAGTGTGTTTTGTTCGCTAATCTACCACCACACCCATCCCCACCCACCCACCCCACCCCGATTTCCGCCTCCTGATTTATTTTCAGATCCCATCGATCATCACCAATACCTCCTGATAAGGGGGTTGCATACGTTTTCCGTATCACGCTCGAGTTAAACGCTCATTATCGAATCCTCGAGGAGCAAACCTATCACCATTATGCTTTTCTTGCTGGCATGTTCACGTCGGTATTTTATAAGGGTTCGCTCTTGTTCAGCACCATCTCGAGATGGCACAGCACGTGTTTGTAATGGATCGCCGCCTTTCACATTTACTGCTGCCTGATCATGCTTTTGCCAGGTGAGTTATTAACAGCAAACTCCAGTGAGATGTCAGTGATGGTGTAGCTAGCTCCCTTATTCGTGCTCTAGTTAACTCTGGTGTAGTCGTTAAAGGTCAGCTTAGAGACGAGGAGGTATGAAATGCAGAACTGGTAGTATGTCATATGGACGTAGGTATGTCAGCAGTGTTGGAGTTTGTGTAATATGATAGGCTTCAGCAGTCCGCATTTTGTCCATCAACCAGAGATCCTTGTAGACGTCCCAAACCTATGCATTGTCAGTTCAGGTCACTTCCTTCACCTCAAGGTGTACGCTGTAAGTTTTCATAACGTAGCGAACGAGGTTTATGCGATGGTACGGTTTGCGTCCAGCGCTGGTGATCCGCCACTCAAAGCAATTGTAAATGCCATTGTAACAATACCCGTTGCTGGAAAAGTTTTGGAAATCTAACGGCATGCAGCTGGTTTTGATGCATGGTGCTTAAATTATTAGCAACATCGACTGTTCTTTGAATTCTCTTAACACCGACTTCTCAGCTGAGGGCGCAAAATGGATCGAGTTTGTTTCCAGATTCAGACATGCTTAAGTTTTAGCAAGTTCGGTACTGTTTGAATTTAGGTGCACTTCTTTTAATATGTTAAGTTTTGCCGTTGTGTCTCACGTGTGGTTTGCTTTAAGAGCGAAATATGACAGAAGAGTTTGAAATGGCTGACCGTGGTCATTCTGAAAAGATTCTGCTCAAAGAAGACCAACCCACACGTGTGACCGAACCTAATGAGACAGAAGAGTTTTAGACGTAAGCAAGATGATGTATTCACAATGGGACAATAACAGCACCTACTTGACTTCAATACGCATCTAAAAAACGTTTTCTTCTTAAACAAGCACTGTTAATCTTTCGCAGTAAAGTAGAATCGGAGCTGGATTCTGTTAAGACAACTCCAAGTAAATTCTTGGCCCCATCCACGCTACAAAGGCTAATGGGGGTTGATTTCGTCCGAGCGGTAGGCGAGGAAGAGGAGTGGCAATTTACTGAAACACGAATAAAGCTCGCCAAAACTCGAGAATAGATCCCGGAGAAACAAACGGGTTAAAAGATATGGAGATCCTCGCCGTGTCGGGATCCGAGTACAGAGCGCTAAAAGAAACCATTGTACAGGAAACTGACAGCCTCTTGATGCAAGAGATCCTAGGCCTCAACGCGGCGTTTCTAAGGACTCGTTGCAAGCGTATAAATCGCTTCTCAAAGATTACATAACTTGATAACCAGATCAACATAGAAGTAAGAAAGCAGACCGAAGCGGAATACGAAACGTCGCGCGAGGATATACATTAGGCAGCTAAAGGATGAACGCGATCAACAGTTAGAAGTTGTAAGAGCTAAACCAGACCTCTCTACAGAATAATTTCCCGGATTAGGCAGACCATGAACAAACTTACTCTGGAGGATAGAACAATCGTCAAGTAGCTACAAACACTCTTCCGTGAACAGGGTATCACTAGATTCCCACGGCCCTGGGGCTCATTATAATGCATAGTTGTGCTCATGAACACCGTCGCCATCGCCCTTCTTCCCGATACCAGAATCTGACTCAAAGAGTGCAAAAGAATGGTTAAT
The DNA here is from genome assembly GCA_016617855.1 of Megalonaias nervosa. Taxonomy (NCBI): domain Eukaryota; kingdom Metazoa; phylum Mollusca; class Bivalvia; order Unionida; family Unionidae; genus Megalonaias; species Megalonaias nervosa. The sequence goes on along the minus strand of JAECUM010061837.1, from coordinate 4,482 downwards.
CTGAAACGGCAGTCCTGGATGCTGATAATGTTCGCAGATCGGGGTTTTGCGGCGCTGCTCAGTATTATTAGGACTACTGTGTCATTGTTTGCCTAAAACATGCGGGAAAGTGGTTATCGGGCTAGCCGAGCATCTTTTGGCACTTGTTAATGCGGTTAAAATCGCGACTTTTGCTGCTATGTGCGATCACATTTGCACACGCGAAACCCAGGAGAGTGCGGCACAGGGTGCACGTCGTCAGGTGGACACAAGTTCGAATGAAGTACAGGCCACGACTAGTTCTCTTTTGCTGGGATTGTGATCTTCGGCTTCATTTTATGTCTGAGTTTTTGTGGTGCCAATATGTTTCTCACTTGTGCTAGTTGCTTACGCGAGCGTGTCTAATTCAGCCTTTTCGTGCATTGTTGGTTGAAGTTGTGCGCTTATTGCTGTTTTAGATCTGCTGGTAACACATGTTGTGCTTGACATCCTTACGGAATTAACAAGGATGTTAGTACCTAGATCCATATTCTCGTCCGCTTTATGAAGAGTGTTGCTGTATCCAACGTAGGATCCAGCTTTAAGCTCCATGACGGTATCATGTAGACGCCGCGAACAAGAACTTAACCTAGCTTGCCTCTGCCGTATCCGTGCAATTCCTAGCACTTATTTACGACAAGGGGGGAGGGTTAGAAGAAAGTAAAATGTACTGCCGTTATAATGTTGACCTGATGATTTTTTTTATTCATGTCTTTGTGCCTTTGACAACTTTTGATTTTGGTAACATTGTTAAGTAGTTGGGATTGAAATTTACGCATCAAAGCAGGTAGTCGTTCCAACAAATGTTTATAGTGACATTGGCTATTTACGGTTTTCTACTACGAATTTGTGGGTCATATCGGACGAGGGCGAAAGCGTGGAACGGATATCATTCTTTGAAATTCACTTACAACCATGACGCGTTGCAATGTACATACAATCGTCTTTGTTCGCGTTCGCACAACATGTTTATAAACCCTTCTTCCTTTGCAAGAAACTGTGTAAACCAAACAACCTTTGCTGATCCACTATTGAGCCAAACATTTCGGTTTGTGCACCCAGGATTACCCAGACAAATATCCGAACGTTGGCATTGAGCTTCCCCACCACGGTTCTTGTAAAACGACTTGTCCAGGATGAACTACACACCGTAATTAACATCACCATCCTGACGCGTACCAGAAGGCAAAATTTAGTTCATTTTGCCAAAACACTTCTCAACGTCTGTCGTTCCAGACTTCCAATTGTTCACAATATTATCGGACTTGACGAGAATTCACACGTACTTATCAACAGTATCGATACATTTGGTCTGGAACGAAATACCATCTTGCAAAATCACGTTGAGCATCAGTTCATGGATTTACAGCCTGCATTTAACATCTTGATTACAGCGGAATTCTTATAGAAATACCATTTCATATATTAATTGTTGCACAAGTGCAAACAATGTTTGTCGTAATGGCTAATCCTCTGCTTTGACAGGTGGATCTACAACAGGTGTTACACACTTATCCTGGTTTCTGTGAAGTGATCAAGAGGTTTCGTTCAGACCATGATGGTACATCATTTTGGCTGCACTTGCTAATAATAAATCCGTTGTGGTCCCGACCTCATCGAGTACGGCGGTAGCCATCACCTTACACGATGGTTATTACAGTATGGATAAGCTCGAAAAAATAATACAGGCTGTCATTCCTGTTATGAATGCGGACAACAACGCGGCAACCGGACGATCATTATTATGCTCATTAACCCAAACCATCGGTTCTATCTTGACACTTTCGCCTTCATATTTGGATTTGCCACGCACACACACACACGACAGCCAATTGCCCAGTCATTATCAATATCACGCGGCTACATGTCCACATCGATTAAAACGAAACAACAGGAAGAATTCTTAATGGTAAAAACGTCAGCGTCTACTATGGGAACCCACATCGGCGCAGATTAGGTGAAGACAGCATCCGGGAGTTCTCGATACGGATATTAGATGAAAGACACTCGACGGTTAATATACTGGCGTGCACTATCGCCTTTTCAAAATACGTACAAGTGCAGTTAGAACGACAATCATAATATGAATCTACGTAGTCAGGGCTTCTTTAGTAACCGTGCTGGGCCATTGCCCCAGTTTAATGTAACTCCAAAAGATCACAGATGTAAACCTTTCGACCGCGTGGTACGCAGTGTTAACGCGACTGAACATTGCGCGGGCACTCCTGCTGCCTTAAAAGTCGTGTTCTTAACGGCCGACGACATCCTATCGGTAAGCGGAAGCACTACAATAAATGCATCTAGGATTTAACGCAAAAGTTTCAAAACATTGGTGACTTTATCATCAGCAACAACAACAACAACAATAACACTATCACCATTCAGGTGCCGGATTAACTTCATTAACCTCCATTGAAATCGTGCCAATCTGTCTCATGACAGCAGTAATCAGTCTTTTAATATTATCTCCCACGAAAATTTAACAACTAGATTTGTGTTTATGTTTGCCATCGGAGGCACCATCCGGTGAGAGGGCTCAATGTCAACGCACAAGCAATGGGATTTTCAGCCAATCTGACCATCTTCGGCTTTTACTTAGCTTAAAGGCGAAAGAAAAAAAAAAAAAAAAAACAAATAAAGCCATGGAAAAGCAATTGCACATAAACAAGGAACGCGAAGCATAGGTGAAACTCGCACCGAAAGTGCATGACATATACAAGGAATGCAAACCACAGATGCTAGAGTACCTCCTTAGGGCTGGTCGTACCGATTCAGGTTGAGTGGAGCGAGGATTCAGAGCAGATAGATATCGAGCACTGGGCTACCAATAACATCCAAAGCCAACCGAAAGCAGTTTCGATTAATTGCCCTTTCTCTGTTGGAACAACAGCCAAATGTAGTGCCCGCAGGGAGTTTTGGCGCAATTGCAATTACAATGAACAAAAATGGCAAAAAGCCTTAGGCAATACCTTTTCCATCTGGATATATGAGGTCACTCGTCTCATCATATATTCGAAAAAGACCCTTTCTTCCGCATCACAGAAATCGCATAAAAAAAAAAAAAAAAAAAACATTCGGTGAACCTGCGGACAGAGGGTATGGTATTTGATAAGTCTTGTTGAGCCTTTTGGCGGGCGTATTGAAGGCCATGCTATTTCCAGATATAAAGATATTAAACATGCTGACGACTTCTTTGACATCACCGCTGTCTTACCAGTTAACAAGGAAGACGCATGCGTGTTCGCAGGGGATCTAACCCAGTTCCCACCAGATAAAGTATACTTTGTATCACGCTGTTATAGAGAAATTATAATGTTAATATAACCAAAAATTCTAAGCAACTCAAAATTTTGCCTGAAAAAAAAGAGTCTTATAGGCTGAAACCTCCCTGCGGTCAGAGGCTAAACAGCAGTGCGCTCAATATAAAATGTACAAGCGCGTAGTAAACGCGGTGAATGTGTCAACACCACACTGACGGCTGTATCTCTGGGCACCTATGTGGACGAGATTCTAATATTATCAACAAATATACAGCCATGAAACATGAAATGCAGTCTACATCGCACAGGGCATACACTTAATAGAAGTGGCAAAAAAAATGAGCTAATGGATCGCCGAAGAGCCGAAGTCAAAGAGGGGTCGTGAAAACTCCCGCTGAGAATTTATTTCTAAACCGTGTGTATTTTTTTTTTTTTTCTTTTTTTTAGTCTTTTGCTCCGTCGGAAAAGTTAAACATAGCTTGTCGTCCTTCTTCCAGTCGAAACGATGTACTAATATTACATGTGACACCACCGCCGCCGTATTTATAGTTCGCCTTTGTTATGGCCGGTAAGATTTTATTCACCCTATAACACAAATACCTGTCGGTCAAACAGACAATTCAAGCAACTCCTAGTGGCAAAAATGTTGCTGCTGGAACTACAAACACGGAATATTTATACAAGTATTGCGGAAGGCATGCGAACACAACCTATTGCATATATTTGTTAAACGCTGTTTGATTTTCAGTGAATTTCAGAGAATTGTAACCACCTGACGCTTTCTCCCTCGTCCGATATGACCTGCAAATTAGTAGAAAGCTATGAACTGTCAATGCCACTATCATTTGTTGGAACGACTACCTGCTTTGATGCGTAAATTCCAATCCCAACTATGAACAATGTTACCAAAGTCAAAGCTGACCAAGGCACACAGACGTCAGTAAGAAAGCATCAGGGGCACATTTTAACAAGAATACTTTTATCACGTTTTGTTTTTATGCCCTCAGCCACGTGGAGTACCATATCGGGCCTAGAGTAGAATTCAGCATGATTTTGAGTCTGCCTTGGGTGAAAGCTCGGCTGTCCTAACAAACCCAGTGAGTGGCTGATATGGTTGCACAGTCGGATGGTCCTAAACATCTTGCTTAGGTGGTTACCAATGTGGTGAACCATGGGTTAATAAAAGAGATGATCGTAAATTGGT
>JAECUM010061833.1:0-24794 GCA_016617855.1 Megalonaias nervosa | reverse complement strand
GTGCTGGGAAAAATAAACATTATTACTCACATAAATTCGTATTTGAATGTCATTTTGGATTGATCAAAGATGGACTTGTAGTTGATCATATTGATGGAAATCCCCAGAATAATCGGTTATCTAACCTGCAGGCTATTACACAAAGTCAGAATTCTGCACGCGGAAATACTGGAAAATATCCCAAGATCCCGAGGTCGGTTATATCCATAAATATACAGACAGACCAAGAAATAACTTTCCCATCAATTAGTGCAGCTGCCAGATATTTTGGCATCAATCCTGCTTCAGTAAAATGCGTTGCAGATAATATTATTAGACCTGCATTTTCGAAAACATATAATCAGCGAATAGTATTTGAATATATCTAATTCTGTCTTCCTAACAAAAACAAATAGTTCGACTCTGTCAATTTTGCCAAGGCTTTTGTTTAGCCATAATTACAGTCAAGGGTCCACCTTCATCGTTGCTGCTCTCAACGTCATTATCATTTTTGACAGAATCAGATAGCATAATCTTTCTTAATTGCATTACACGATTGTCCACGATCTTTTTTCTTTCGTACTCGTGAGACAGTTCGGATTTAATATTTTCGATCGAACGTGCAAGAGGTGCAAATAGCTTTACCTGATCGTCGTTTACCATAGCTAGTAATTCAAGCATAGATTGATAAATTAATTTTATAAATCTGTAGTTTGAAGGTAATGTATATTTATTATCAAATTTTCTTTGTTGCAGTAATTCAAAATCGCACATAATTTTCTGAGGGTCGAGATTATCAGATATTTTTATTCCGTTATGTTTTAGTTTTTAATCGCAGAAATAATATCATTAATGTTTTCTTGGTTCATTATATATATATTTATATATTTAATATAAAAAATAAACAAAAATATACAGCGCGGGGTGATATTCGGTCTACCATTCCATAGTTGTATCAGATAAACCTAATGAGGTTCCGAATCTTTGTTTAGACATTTACCCCCCAAGAGAACCCCTAAATATCCGAAACCGAAACTTTAGAGGCTCAGAGGGTTGTCTATACGTGTTATTTGTTTACCCCCGAAAGAATTCCTAAATATCCGTAACCGAAACTCTAAGAACTCAGAGGGTTGTTTATACACGTGTAGGTCTTATTTTAGTGACCAATCAGATTCTGTTTATTGCCTTACAAGAATTCCTAGATATCCGTAACCGAAACTCTAGGAACTCAAAGGCTGATTGGTCTTTGTGACCTGGAATCTCATTAGGTTTATTTTTAGTTTGCGATTGTGTCTTTTGGAATGGCCCCTGTGTGGGGTACCCCTTTAGTGAAGTCACAAGGTCACGACCTCATATCACCCCCGCTGTATATTTTGATGAGATGATATGATGATGAGATGATGATGAGATGATATGATGAAATGCCGTCTTCACGCTAGCACACCAACCCATAACGATCAACCAATGGGTGATTCACAAAAGTGAATCCACCACGTGTTGACGTAGTGGATTGGTGTACTCTGAAGACGGGGGTGGCTGGAGCCCCCAATAAATTATAAATCTTGGCCTAAAATCGCCCCCCGCAGACAATTTGTCCTTCTTGGGTTTCTAACCATGACCCTCCGGATGAGAGTTTCTACGCGCTATCAACTGAGCTATCGGACCTTGTTATAAATACATATTGAAAAAGTTAGTATGTGTTTACCAATAACCTTAGCTTAACAATTTGTCAGTCATATCGTTACATTCCTAAAAACTACAATATTCTTAACAAAAACCACATTTTTCTGTGTAAAATGAGATTTTATATTTCTAGTTTCCAAAAAATATATATAATTCTGTATAACACTGAGTCTATGCGTAAAAGCCGTAACAGCGGATATTGATTTAGTTATATAGCGGATGTTCTTAAAATAACTTTACGCACAGCCGTTATATGGAATAATCAATATGCAGCCACAGCCTTCTAGATAATAGATTTCGATTGTGCATGGATTTTATGTAAACAAAAGAATAATTATAGACATCCGGATATTTTTTTTTTTTGTTATAATAAAAACGTATTATGAGCGTACATACAGGTTTATATTTAGTACTTCGTTTCTCGTGTCCAGAATTCTATTATTTTGGTCTGTAAGTTTAAAGTGTATTCTTGATAATAACGGATTATGAACTCGCAGGTACACGGGATTAATTGGTTCTGATACAATTAACGAACCGGGAGGGACCAACGGGCTAAAACTGAATAATATGTACCCTTGCTTGGCCTGGCTAGACTTAGAAAGATCTACCTGATAGCTACCTTCAATAACATCACATACCAGATTGACTGCAATTGTTGTTGTTATATTTACAATACCTGGTGATATATGACGTCCGGCACCAAAGGGATTGTTATTATGTTTTAGTATAACCGGTGGTGGGGCTCTTTTTCTCCACGATTCAATTACTCCCGGATAATATTCTTCAATAAGATCATTTAATGATTTCTTCATTTCAGCGTTATTTAAATCTGGTATAACAAATGTTTGTAAATCTTTTTCTATTATTTTATAATGATTAGGAAATAATTGTTTCAATTCTGGACTTGCGAAGGGATTTTCACCGAGTTCAGTCGCAGATTTTATAATACCTCGATTGGCGATGTATAAATCGAATAAGATCCCATTTAAGTGTTTTATTGTTTCGATTACTTGATTTTTTACACCATTGTCATAATGTTGTGATAATGAAATAAGTAAATTTCTTAAATCATTAAATGTTTTATCGTATTCAGGCTTGAGAGTATCTAAAAACTGTTTAATAAATCCTACATCAACAATATCTCGATGCCTCCCCTCTGGCGTAACGATAATATTAAATATTGATCTAGTCATCTTGGGGATCCTTTTACCTTCAAAATCGGTAAAGTAATATGTATCGTCGTTTGGATCAGATCTAAATATTATACGATCCCATGGATATTTTACTCGATATTCTGGATCTTTAATGAATTTTTCTTCACTCGTTTTAAACTCATCTTTAGTTGGTTCTGAAACTCCATTATAAACCGGTGGAACATCAGGCCATCCTAACACTGATCTGATCGAACTTTGATAAATGTCTACGAGGTAGTCAGGAGAATTTATTTCAATAACCGCTGATAATGTTGGTTCGTAAACAGTGATCGCTATTTTAGATTCTTTTCCTGTGATAGATTTAATTCTGCGTTGGAATTCATCATTAATCTGTTCTATTTGATAACTGCCTGTTGAAATTCCAACAACTTGCCAATCAGGTGTTCCATCCGGTTTATTTTTATTCGCAAATACTAGTGAATTATTTGGTTGTTGTCCACCAAACGGTTTTGATCTAATATTAGGCCAACTATAATAAACTCGTAATTGCGCTAATGCTATTTCCTTTGCTGGAATTGCAGTCGGAAAATTAACGCCAAATTCAGGATTGGTTGAACTTAATGATATCATAGTAGTTTTTGACGGCGTTGTATTAGCTACGATCTGCTGAAGTAATTCGCGCGACTCTGACATTATTATTATCGTTATTATTTAATTCTCCATCTTCCCGTTATTATCACTAGCGATTATGAATGCTTCATCGTAGGTTTTCATTATCGTTACGAACTCCTCATCGGATATTTTACCATCACTGAGATACGCTGAAATATACGAGCATAATTTAGTGTATGCGGTTGTTGCTGTGTGCAATTTCATTATATACTCGTTTAGTTTATTATTCGTACACGTAGATATTTTCTTAGCGATAATACTGAAAATACCTGCGCATGTTGTTGCTGTGGAAACTATAATTGTTACAACTGCAGGCGCTGTCATCGTTATTGTTGATAGTAATAATCCAGTTCCAGCAATAACAGCAGAAACCGAGTATACCATTATATCAATAACAACCATACGACGCAGATATTTTTTTACCTTTATCGTGTAATCGTCGATGATATTTTTTAGTTTAGTTTGACACTTACATACTTGAGCGTATCTGTAACGTTGAACGTCGATAAATGACTCTTGATTCATTATACTTATCTAGGTAGCTAATTGAGGAGTTTCAGCTACAAACTCAATACACCACCAATAAGTCGCTGCGGTTAACTTTTTATCATCAGCTATCAGCATAAACGTTTCCTCGACATCTTTGTTTAACACTATAAACACAGTTCCAGAAAAACTATCGGTTGAATGACGCCATGTAAATGTGGTAAATATAGTAAATTTTTCAGCACAAAATATAGATAATCTATATACACCAGTGACCTCTGCGGTATGTTTAAGGGTGTTATTTTCCGGTGTCCATGTTGCTTTTCCTGATGCGACTGTGTACACGATATTGTTAGCTCGTCCGTGTGGAATTTTAACGAGATTAGTTTTTTGAATAATATTAGGAATGCCACTAATGATATCGTTGAGTCTTGCGTTAATGTCAACGAGATTAATAATAACAGTTGGTGGAATTCCAAAAAATTCGTTAATAACTCTGTTTACATTTCTACGAAAATTTAGAAATGTTAGTATGTGATTATTATATTCAGTCCTAAATGCGGCAATTCCATCATTGATAGTCGTTAATGAAGTAGTTATTGGAATTTCCCTATCGTCCACGTATTTCTTCGTTGCAGCGTCAAAATCTGTTTCTGGTGTTCTGAGATTATTAATACCATTATTATTCATGTCGAGAAATGCACGCATTATACCACCGCGCACTGACACGTATTTGGATTCTTGATCATCGACGTATTTTTTTGTTGCTGCGTCTGTATCTGCGATTGGATCTCCCAGATGTGTAATTTTTCTTCTTGACATAATAATGTCACCGGTAAATACATCGCCAGCTTTTTTAACATAATCGTTAACCGATTTACCGGAATCCTGTATTTAACCTTGATCAGTGAAAGTAACGATATTATTAACAACCGCGGTGGGAATTCGTATAAGTACATCTAGTAGTTGTATATTACTCGTTTTTAATCGTCCTTGTTTGTCCTGAAAAACGACGACTTCATTTTGATCCACACTTGTGATATTTAATAAATCATCGATTTCATTTCTGAGCTGATCAAGAGTTGCATATTTAGATAAATCGATCTTCTGAGTTTTACCTGAGGATCTTCCATAAATATCTACCATTATATTTACTGATATCTGTTTAAGTGTTATGACGTAGTGTAGTGAACGCGTGCACGACTTTATGAGGCGGTGCTGCTGATTTTGATACAGCATCAAGCACAGCGAGGGTTTCACGACCGCATATTGGAGGATCAGTTATTTTTGTGTTGGTAGCGTTGAATACCAGATTGGAATATCACCGGTAACGTACTTTAAAATTCTTTTGGTGGTGCTAATCCATACGAATCGAAATAAATAATTCCACGTGGATCAATTGCATATCCGACCCAGTGCGTGCCTGGGCCAGAGTTTTTATCGAGATTAATGATACCGGTTTCAATATTGTTTGTTTTTTTTTGGTAATTGATCGCGCATAAAAACACCTCTGAAATTTTTTATTTTTAATTGCTTAGCAGCATTAAGTAAATCAAAATTGGACATGGGTGTTATTAGTAAACTGTCCCTGGTAATCTTAGGCCCTTTCCGTACCATGAATGTGGAGTCCCTGGTAATCTTAAACTCCTTCCCTTTATTTTGATTCCCTTTCCTGTTGCTTTCTTTAATGCCATTCCAGCAGCAGTTCCAACAGCACCTAGCGCAGCTGCCTTTGCAACAGCTGGAGCTGCAGCTGCTATTAATGCTGGTATAGCTGCGAGAAGTGGAAATATACCACCCGATTTAGCAATATCTTTGATGGCGCCCGCAGAAAGATTAAGTTTGACGCCTTTATTTGATTTTTTAGCGTCATTAAAGTTTTTGAACTGACGCTCAGTCAACGATAGTTTATTTGCACCGGTCATCTGTTCTCGCTTTAGCGATATTTTTATTCCATAGTTATTTTTTGATGCTGATTGCAGCTTTTTAATCTGACCAGGAGTCAGACTCACACTAACGTGATGATATAACATTATAATTATTATGAACGATCTAATTACATGTTTATTTACATATTTTGTACTGGGGCATCAATAACTCTCATTCGTCCACCAACACCCTCGAGTAACATCGATTTATCGCTGAGTATAACGGCTATTGCTCTGTAATTAGGGATATTTACAACCTCTCTATTAACACGAGCTCGAAAATGAATATCTACAACAGATTGTCTGGTTAAATCTAAATGTTCTAGAGAAAAGTAATAAATCGGATACAGCGATGTAAAATCTAGCTGCGATATTTGTAAACCAGTATCAACATTCTGATCACGCCCCATGAACGACATTAATCGATGATATGCACGTGCTACATGATTATTTTCAAAATTCAGTAATATATCTTCGGATGGTTCTTGATGTCCATTTATCCTTAATGAAACCTCAGAAACACCAAGATTGTCAAATGTCATAATACTAAGATTTTGATGGTTTATTCGTGCAGTATCTTGAAACGCAATAAATATATGTCGCGGTGCAGAAACACCCTGCTGAGAAGCTATTTGCCACGTAAATAAACCATCAATTGCGCTCTGAACAGCATCTGTGGTCATAGTCAACCATGACAATGTTGATTTACCGCCTTGACTCATAAAAGATAACAACCGGTCTTCTTCAGATATTGACGGAGTCATCACTGGCATCCACAGGGAAAGTTTTGTTAGTAATACTATACCAGGATCAGTACCGGGGAGTCGCCAGATTGCATCATCGTCTGTGCCTTTTCGTACTAGTACAACTGTGTGTTTGGCTCCGAAAATGACTTTTCTAACATTTCTACAGAATCCAAAGAGATGTGACAGTGGAATTGCACATGAAAATGCTCTTCTTCCACCACGCAACATTGCTCGACGTGATCTAAATCCTAAGTTAAATTCTCCATCTACATTAATAATAATATTTTCTACATCCGCATCGGCGTTTCTAGCAAAATTTCTTGGTCGTCTTATTTCATATTGTTGGTACTCTGGAGAATTAGAAGTATCTTTCACAAACATCATTGATGGACCAGCTGATCTTGAGTAATCGTCGCTGTATCTTGCAAGGCCAAGTATTGTCGTTGCAACGTCGACGTCCTTCTGGATTGATTCAATATTTTTTCCGTCAATCATGTACGTAGCGCTATCAAATAACGCCATAATACCATTATTAACAAAGCCGACACTAACATCAGCGGCGTATGCTACTGGTGCTGCAGGAGCAACATTATTTAAAATTTCACCTTCAACTTCGATAAATGCTTCAGCGGGTAGGAAATATCTACTTGTATCCTGAACCTGTAGTTCGATTCGTCCGCGCTGATCTGGAATTCGTGCGTCGTAAGAATAATACTGATAATCGCCCACAGACTCATCTTTGAGTACTGGTGCATCCATGTCAAACGCGGGGTCAGATATGCGCTTAAACATCTTTATTATTATCGTCTTCGTCTAACTCGAAGACCACTTCCTGCTATCAGACTAGCGGTTATATTTTTTTCCTTTTCCGACATCGGGATATCAGCTAATTCCGCTAGTTTTTGATTAGCTGCTTGATTTATTATTTTACTGACATTTGCGGGCATCACTTCAGTACTAGGTAATTTCACAGGTTGAGGTCGGGCCGCTTGTGGTCTGCGTATTAATCGTGATAGTCTATCTTTAATTGCTGAGAATGCCCTGCTAGCAAGATTACCAACAGCGCCTATACCCTTTTCACGAACAACATCAATAGCTTTCATTCCTAGCTGCTTTGCAATCGGTATTGCTTTTGGGGCTATTCTTCTAAACAGACCCTGAATAACATCACCTAATCCATCTCCGTAGGTCGTTTTGTATACTGGTAATCGAGAGTTTATTACCCTGACCATGGTAGGTCCACGAGTATTGTGTATGATCATTTTATTATTAAGTGACTTTATAACTAATTACATACTTAATCACTATGATACTCATCGGCGATTTCATTAATGAGGGACCGATATACATCAATATCCATGATACCGCCTGTAAATAATCGTTTACAAATATCAGCTACTTCATTAATGATTTCTGGAGAATTATTACCAGCTCGTTTTCCTCCAATGAGAATTTCTAGTCGATCGACATCAGCAAGAACGTTATTGGGACAGGTAATAAAACCACTTCCTAGACCACTTCCAGTTGCGCCAGGAGTATCATAAAATACTTCTTCTTCCTCCTCACCTGTTGTTTGGGCTGGTTGTAGTTGTTGTGATCGTGGTAATTTAATCTGTGGTGATGATGGTAATTTTGGATAATCACGAAGTGATTGCTCAAATGGTTTTGGTGTTTTTTGTTGTCGTTGTTTTTGTATTCGTTTTTCTGTTTGTTGTTGTATACCTCGTACTTTTCGTTCTATTTTAGAAACCGGTGTTAATATCGGTGATGATTCAAATTGTTGTGGTGATGGTGGTAATTCAAATGGTTTTGGAGATTGTTGCTTTTTACGTTTTTTTCTTTCCATTTCTTCTTCTTGTTTTCTTAATTGTTTAAATTTTTTAATTTCATTACTATAAACCTGATATGATAGATGAGCATTTCTAGCTTGTTGAACATTCATGTATATGCGATATAAATATTTTTGCCATTGATCAATGTTTTTAATATCTTTAGCGTATTCAGGTTTCATTAATTTATCTCTTTGACTATAATTATTCACAGCAAATTCAGCCAATTCTTGTAGGTTTTCAATATTGTTAATTGTTTTAATAGTTACGTCATCAAATTTATCTATCAATTCAACTACTAATTTTGGTTTAGGGGCTGGTGCTTCAGCGCCTTCAGGCTGAGCAGCAGCTGGCTGAGCAGCTTGAATCAGGTCAGCAATATCAACAGGCAATGTTGCAAGAGCTCGTTGTGTTGCCTCAGTTGCTGTAACAATTTTCTTTATTGGTTCGACAATCGGTTTAAATAATTTTTCTGTACCCTCTGTAAATTCCACTTGAGACTCCTGACGCGATTGTAGTTGTTGCTTAACAGAATCACGAACAGGTAGATATTTTTTAATTGCCTCTAGTCGCTCTCGAGATAATTTAGCTGAGTGTGGTTCTCCAATACTCATTATTGATAATATTTATAATGGCTGTTTAATTCATAGCAGCAGTAGAGCTGAACGACAAAAAATTGAGTGATCCGCGAGTAAATGAATCGCATAAAAATCTGAAAAAAAAATACGTCAACAAAAAGTAACGGAAATGAGCTAACCCAAACGATTTATTATCCGTTTTTCAAACTATATGGTAATAATAAAAGTTAGGAGGTTCGGTTTATGTTATTGACCTTTTTTTTTCAGCCTCTGTAGGAACCTTTATTTTTTTATAAATAAGGTTTCAGCCAAGTGGTCTGTTCAGCTCTACTGCTGCTAAAACTAATGATTGGAGGGTGGGGGTTATAAAGAAAGGTTAAAAAAAATGTGATAAAAAGGTCATTATTGACGTTGTTTCATTCCCTTTTTTAATAACCTTGGACTATATTTTCCTCCACTTTGCAATGTACAAACGCTCGTCTTATGTTAATAAAGAAACCAAGACAGTGGAACTCTCTCAGCTGCTGTTTCGTCTATTTGAAAGTAGAGATGATAAAGTGAACAATGTGGACGAGTTTACCGAGTCACAAGTCAAACTTCCAAACATGCAAATGAATGAACATGATATTCGCAATGTCCATAATAAACGTGAGAGACGCAATATTGAAAATACAATTCTGATCATTTAAACAGTATTTAAAGACAAATGTTTGTAACTTTTCGTTAATGGAATGGTTCAGACTATGACCAGTGCTCTCTGGGGTATATAAAATAGCATAGAAAAGCATAATGACGGTAAGGACTATCGCATATCTATAAGAGACGCACCATTTTGTAAGTGAAAGTACTAAATTCGTGGACCACTCCGGTGTCCTAGTGATTAGAGCGTCCGCCTCGTATGAGGGAGGTCGCGGGTTCGAACCCCGGCCGAGTCATACCAAAGACTTATAAAAATGGTACTAGCAGCTGCCTCGCTAGGCGCTCAGCATTAAGAGGTTTGTGTTAAAACTGGTCGGCCTGGTGTCAGGATAATGTGACTGGGTGAAAACATCATACTGCATGTCTGCAGCATGATGCCCCAGTCCTAGACATCACTATAAACTCTCACCCTGCAGACATCGTAGCGATTTGACTGATTTTTTTTTTTTTTAATCTAAATCACACACACACACACACACACACACACACACACACACACACATTAAATTCGTGGGGAAAATATGCAACTAAAGCTTTTGGTAGAAAAGTCAGGGCCTCAGAGCCGATAAGCCAAAATGACAAAGAATTCTTATTTCCGCTAGCTGAATGGTTTGTCACACACGAGCTGCATTGCAATTTTCCGCGTTAACTTTGTTGATACAATGTTTCGGATTTAGGCCAACGGTAGACGCCATACAGGTCATAACATAGCTGGGAGCCGTACATTGAGCATGCAAATGACCAGGCATAAACATGTCTTCTTTAGCTGGTAATAAGAATGACTAAAAAAATACTTACATTTTTGCATCTTGAATTTCCTCCAAAAGTACTTTCTATAATTACAATTGAAAGAGTTAATTTTCTTCCCACATTATGATTCCAAACATTCATTGACAGAACAGAAACACACTGCAGCTGAGTCAAGACCCGTCCCTCCCTGCTCAAATCACGTGTACTTCATATGGAATTGACACAGATAAATCCAGTCGATAATCAGAGAAATTGATTTGAACCGACAAAAAACACTCCATTCATTCCAGACCAACTGGAAAAAAGTTGTTGCAATACCCATTCATTCACAATATGAATCTAAATTTCCATTTTAAGTAGAACCAAACCACATCTATTTTTGAAAGTGATGTCGAGCGCGCGACTAAGTTCAAATTTCGCTGGGCGGAATTATGTGTGCATTAATAGTGTTGTTGTGTATTGATGAATCTGCAGTTGTGTATTTATTTTGGAATACAGCATAAATTCAATTATTTTGTTTCTTGTAGCGTATTTTTTATATAATTAATCCTTAGGTAGAATAAGAAAATGAGTATACAACTCGTTTTCTCGGATGGATATTGTTCTTCCACAGGTCATGTAGTATCCATCCGAAAAAACTCGTTCATATTTTCCCACACAAATGCAGTAACCTATAAATATGGATGAATTTAAAAATCCATATGCATGGTATCAAATATTACAATCACGTTATGAAATAGGATGAATTGGGCTGCTCGTGTAAGCCTAGAAATTGCTGAGTTCTGGTTACATTAGGTTGTACATTATGAAACATTATTTTTGCACACTGTGAGAGACAAATTACAGTGTATAACTTTTTTGTATGAAAAAATGGCATTTAGAAATAAATGGCAGGATGTTAGGACTATATATAATTTTAAAAACTGTTTAAATTTAAGAAAATAATACGGTATCAGACGTACCCTTTAAATTCGGAGTTTCTCTATCTTGATTAAGATCTTCGAGAACTGCCTGATCAATAGAATTAGAAAGAAGAAAAAATGTAGCAAGGCAGGAAATGTATTATATATTTTGCGTTCTTGGTGGTATTTGACCCACTGTCTCTGTCTTTATATATGTATGTATATATGGTTCATTTAAATATCTTTCCTTCCTATATTCAGTTTTCAATTCGTTCAGCTATGTCATCTGTATTTTAAATAGTTCCTGGCAAGGATGTTTATACTCATCTCATCTGCACATCAACTTAGGTCAATATGGTTGAATGCCCTTCAGTTTTTTTTAATGTATTTGCCCCAAAAATGTAACTTGTCTCCATTTTACATCCTGGGATGAATCTGGAATTCTACACGAGACAGACAGACAGACAGAGACAGATACAGAGCAAAAAATACTATCTTAGTATCCTACAGGTGGATGCGTGATATTATGAAGGGAATTTTTAGACATGGAGAAAGAATTTTATATTACAGATTAGAGAATATTTTATTCATACTCTCCTAATATTCAACCCTGGATCTGCGAGTTACAGCAAACATCACTTTGTCTGCACACACCATCTGTAGTATATATACCCCCTCGACCAAGCACACATCCATGATGGCACAAAGTCGCTGATATAGGCCTTCGTGCGTAGTTGGAACAACCGCTTGTCGACCCAGTAATTCTCATCTAAGCACACAGTCACTCCGGGATATTCGCTAGTCAAGGTTCCGATATGTTAATCTATCTAAACCTTGGCGGGCTAATTCGATATTTCAGTGCTTGGGGTCTGAGAACTTCATTGGATGCAGTAGATAGGTTAACACATCGGAAACTTGGCTAGCGAAAATGTCACTCCGTATTTTAGTCGTGTCGCTACGATTTCTGCAGTGTGGCAGTTTATCGTGATTTCTAGCACCGGGACATCATGCCTCAGACATATAGCATTATTTCCTACCCTGTCACATTATCATGACACCAGGCCGACCAGTTCTAACAGTAACCGCTTAATGCTAAGCCACGCAAGGCAGCTGCTAGTACCTTTATGTAAGTTTTGTTATAGCAGTAATTTGGCGTTCGTAGAAGATGAATATCATATTTTGTCATTCGTAAACATTATCAAGATCTAAGAGAACTGTATTCAGACAAACCAAGGTATAATAATTAATCTCGCGACAAATTTTAAGCCTTTATGTCAATGCAGTATTCTTGTGTTATTCACAGAGTCACATTATTTATATAAAATTTGCTTCGTCGACCAAAAAATGCAGTGTTTAATATAAACACAATATGTATATGAGCGCTTCAGGTGATATATTTCGTCAATGTATATATTATTTTTGTATGGGCTGGTGGCCTATATTAGCAGTTAAAATCTTAAATCTTGAAGACATCTCTGGCAATAAGTACAATTATATTGATACTTAATGTATGAAACTGAAGAAGAAATTATCTTTTTTCCCTCTGGATATCAGAAGCAATAACAAAATGATTTCTTTTTCAACATCTTTACATCTTATCCCATGGTGACTCTAGAATTTTGTTTACACATAGTGCGTCAATACTGTAAGTATACAGTGCATGTGACCTGACAGTTACACATTGCAAAGGCAATACTGGCATTTTCTACCTTAGGCCACCGGAGCGTTTGAATCAAGAGTGAGATTTTCGCTAGCCAAGGGAAAATGTTACTCCGGATTCAACCGTTCCGGTTGCATAAGTGGTTAGAGCGTCAGCCTTGTATACGGAAGGTCGCGGGTTCGAACACCAACCGAGTCATACCGAAGACTTTTAAAAATGGTCCTAGCAGCTGCGTCGCTTGGCGCTTAGCATTAAGAGGTTACAGTTAGAACTGGTCGGCCTGATGTCAGGATAATGTGACTGGGTGTGACATCATGCTACATGTCTGCGGCATGATGCCTCAGTGCTAAACATCACTATAAACTGCCACACTGCAGATGTCGTGGTGCTGTGACTGGATTTGTTAAAGCTACGTTAAAATCCAAATCACACACACACACACACACACACACACACAAAATACATTCTGAAAACGCGCAGAAAAAATCTGAACCAAAACATAACATAAGTGCACAACTTTCCCTCAGTAATAAAAAATATGCGTAACAAAAAAATGATTCTCGGAGCTATTAATGTTTCTTCAGCCTTTATCTTGGATAATTTGAGCGTAAACACGGAACCCATATATTTATAAAATTAAACAGGATCAATTTGTGCCCCATTTAATAACTTTTCATAATTCCTTCTAGGTCCCCCAAAATGAAACACAATTATCTTTGTCTTATCCGAGTTAACTATAAAACCTTTTTGTTATGTGCAGCTGCATCGTCAGCAAATTAGACTGTGCACAGATATGAGAAATTTTCTGAAATAAAAATACCTTTACCACAATTTTCACTCAGTAACCGGATCAAACTTTTTATAAGAAAGAAAATAATGTGGGACTCATAACATAATCTTCTCTAGTCCCCAGTGTATTGTCAAAGTATTCCATTAACCCTTAACTTGACTTAGCACAGGAGCGCAAGTTAGAGTACATTGAATTTAAAATGGTTAAAAAAAATTCCCATTGATACCTTTTGAGGCAAGGCATTTCCACAACTTAACGTGTTCATTTGACTTGGAACTCTCCATTTGCATTCCTAATCACATGACTAAACAAACCTCGCAACTCACATGACAATGACATCAGAGGTCCAATTTCATCAACGCTATAGTTTCGTCTCGTCTGTCAGCGCATAAAAGATATAACGAATATTATACTCGCAATTTCTGAGAAAATAAATCATATTGATATCGATTTCATTGATCTCGATGAAATGTCGTTCAAGTTTGCTAGGTCGGTTAGTAAGCGGCTACCCTACGCCGACGCCAAATGGTGTCAGCGAATCGTAACTTTTCGACAGGCGATGGACTCTGACCCTACACCCAAACATAAATGTCCAAATATCAAAAATGGGGTGGCAAGGGTCAGATGAAACTCGGATTAAGACCTATTGTGCAAATAACTTACAATGTATGTATGTATGTATGTATGTATGTATGTATGTATGTATGTATGTATGTATGTATATTATCCTGCTCAGATGATCAGATCGATACTGACTTTCAAAGTTTTTTCTTTTCCCAGTTATATAACTGGAGAATAATAATAATAATAATAATAATAATAAACTGCAATGTGCAAAGTTTGCTGTATGTCATTTACCTTTTCCAGTTCACTACTTGTATGTACCTCACTACCATTCCTTCTTCAGTCATGACAATTGAATGGAAAATGTACAATTTATAAAATATTGGAAGAAAACTGTACCATCATATTAATAGGGTAGATGGTAAATAGTTTTTTAGCTAGAGCTTCTATCGCTTACAGCTGTTATAAAAGGCTACTTAGTATTCAATTTTTTAATGTCTTCCTGATGTAGTAATGTGTGTGGCTTGTAGTTATATCATAGGCCGATAAATCAGCCCCACACCCATGTTCATATTGGCTGGCAGTTTAGGGGCTGATGTCGCCAATTTATTAAAACTTGCAAAAATCTGCAGAAAATCTTGTCTGGACACATCGGTGTACATTTTATACACTTACCGGTATTTCTCGCGGCTGTGGAGCTACCGTCGGCTGAAGGGTTCTTTTGGCGACATGTACATTATTTTTCCGGAGCAAATCCTATGTTTGACGACTTGTAAATTCACGTGAAATAACACAACCCCCTGCCCTTTGGCCATTTATAATTTGGCGCTATATACGGCTGTTACCAAACACCGGTAAGTTTATAAAGTGTATACAGGTTTGTTCCGGAACGATTTCCATGCAACAAAATTGCACGTTTTAATGAACAGGTGACATCAGACCCATGTTCGTGCATTAGTATCAACACAGATTGGGTGAGGTTCATTTATCGGACTAGTTATATCATTATATTCTGATGTAAATGTATGTAACTTTGTTTTGTGTTTCTCGTTTCATGAAAAACTGTTTCACAAAAGGTGTACTTTGTCAGTCAATCAGAGATTTTTCTCAAAGTTTTGATACTGTTTAAAATCGCTTCATAATTATCATTGAGAATCACAATGTTTAAGTTAAGAAAAATAACCGTGACTTTTATCCTCATGCATCCTTTAGAGAGGTGGGGATTATGTCCTCCTGCCGGTCTGTTTGTCTGTCAGTCCATATGTCCCTCCTTATGTAATGTAATGTATCTCCTGCAACATTAAAGACACAGGCGTGAAACTTTAGAATATGATTGGGGATGGTCTTTAGATGTACACTGTATTTCAAATGGATGGTTAATGTTTTTCAAAACTTCCAGATATTTGATCTACTTTAGGTGGAAATCTTAAAGTTGGTTTGTGTCATCTTCAACGCCAGGGCTATCACATATGCAGCAGGGTTTTGGGTTGCACTCTCTGGTCTTGCCCATGAATGGTCCCTCTGGGTATGCCTCCCCAGGTTCACAACTTGGAAAATGCTGTGATCCCCAGTCAACAACCATAGATGGGTCTGAAGGACATGAGACAGAACTAGACATTCCGCCATATCCAATACAGAGTCATAACATGGAAACAATTGAGATCCAAGCGTTCTAATCATATACCGGATGAAGGACATGAGACAGAACTAGACATTCCGCCATATCCAATACAGAGTCATAACATGGAAACAATTGAGATCCAAGCCTTCTAATCATATACCGGATGAAGGACATGAGACAGAACTAGACATTCCGCCATATCCAATACAGAGTCATAACATGGAAACAATTGAGATCCAAGCGTTCTAATCATATACCGGATGAAGGACATGAGAAAAAAAAATCAAAAGACCCTGAGGAAGATGTCTTGCTCATAGGTTATCGCCTGAAACTGTTACGATCCCCAGCCTATAACTATATTTATATAGGTTGAGTGAAAAAGGAAACAAAATTAGACTTGACCCTGGCTTATAACATGGACATTTTTCAGATTTTCATCATATAAAGTAACAAAATTTTAGTTCTCATAACAATCGGATCAAAAATACACTTTGGCACCTAAGAAATAACTATATTTGGTTTAACAATTGATGAGCATTTAAGGTAAATTCTATTTTTGACAGCTTCCATAGGAACTATTAAAACTCCATATAATCAGGTAGAAAATACATGTTTTCACATCCCTCTCCCTTCCAAAACACTATACTTGTAGCATTTTTATTAAAGTATTGGATGAAATATATATTATGTCACAATTGACAAACAAATGTTGGTATCTTGGTCCTCATAACAGCCAGTTGAGAAACATAAAGTTCACATCATCAAAACCACTTTATGTAATGTGCCAAACTTTCAAGAAATCTTCAAATGTGACATGTTTTAGTTAGTATTGTTTCGTGTGCCTTCATGGGAACCAAATATCTCTGACATCAGCCAAGTAGAAACTTGTTTTAATATTTTCAAAATCTACAGTGACACTTTAAGTCAAACTTTAGAAATAAAAGAAATATATTTTACATTTTCTACAATTTTTGTATGTATGGAGAATGGGCAATTATTATAACTGAGAGGGGGTGGATCTTCGATTTATTTTCAAAACAGAAATATTTTTCTATATTACCTCAAGATTATTCATTCTTTTCAACTAATATAACTTTATCTTTATATAATATGTACTTCCTCCACAAATTAGAGCGAGATTTTTTTAAAAGTTATGTTAGGCTGGAAATTTATTTTTTGGTGTTAAAACATCTCCCCCCCCCCCCCAGTAAAAAAATAAATAAATAGGCATCCCTGGAACTTAATGCAAAAAAGGAGAAAAATCTCTAAACCACAGGTACTCGACGCGAGCTTAATGTTTAAAAAAGCAATAACCTGAAGGAAAAACTCATACCGAGTGAAAAAATTTCCTCAGATTACCCCGATGAACCGTTCAAAGGACCTTGTCTATCATACTATAAAAGAGACAAGGTAAGTAACTTCAAAAAACTTCGCGCCACACCTGACCCTCGATCTCCTTCTGACACTTCCGTCTTTAACGGCACACGACCATAATGTATGGCTTGTTTACTTCTGAGATATTTTCCTATTCATCAAATTATCATTGATCTTTTTTTTTTTTTTTTTTTTGCGCCAAACTGAAGTTAGGGGGCTCCGAAACATACGAATTGTGCGAATTTTGCCTGCCGGGACAAACTTACGCTCATAGGCATCGTGCGCTATTTACTGAGACATACGGTGTTTGCGACTCTACGATACATTCCTGCATTAATCTGAAAACGGTGGTAGATGCAAAAGTAAGTTACCATTAACTCGATTCAGCTTTGGGAATCCTGTTCCATAGAAGTATTATACAACTGTCATCTCAAGTCCACACAGATCGAATACACATTACACTAATTCTCAAAACATCCCAACTATGCGGCGAAATATGATTGGCTCAAATGGTAACATCATGAACCAGATGCATGGGTGTTATTTAAGTATTGCCCTTATGCAATTGGAAAAATAGGAAAGAGACAAATGTAGCTACAAAAGAAGAAAGAAAATTGCAGTTGCAGAAAAAGGTGAGAAAGAGATGATAGCCTAAAACAAATGCAGAGAGGAAATGAAGAGAAGGAAATACAGATGCAGAGAGAAAGAGAAAAGGAAGAAAGTGAATTTCAATTTAGATTTAAAGAATTAGAGCTAGCAAGTGGACCCCGCCCCCCCCCCCTTACACAAGTTAATTTCCAGACGTTACCAGAAATATCAGGTTAGTACCCCATTTTAAAGAAAAAGTAGATAAATATTTTCCTTGTTTTTAAAATATGCTGAAAATGTGAAATGACCAAAAGAATATTGGACTCTATTATTACAAAGTGTACTTATTGGCAGAGCTCTTGAAGTGTACACTTCACTGTCAGTACAAAGAAGTGCTGATTATATTTTGGTTGAGGAATATATCTTGAATGGTTATGAGTTGATACCTGAGGCATATCGACCAAGGGTTAGGAACTGTAGGGAAAAAAACTGGACAGATCGATGTCGAATTTGCAAGAAATAAAGAACAATTATTTGATAGATGGTACTCAGCCAAGATGGTTGGTCAAGACTACGATCATATCAGACAACCCTTATTAATTGAAGAGTTCAAGATATCCATCCACAGTCACATTAACACTTACCTTGATGAACCAAAGGCCGACAGTTTAGAAAATGCTGCTTGTACAGCTGACGAGTAGTTCTTGACTCACAATGTTTTTTTTACCTTGTCTCTTTTATATTATGATAGATGTCGGAACGGGCCGTCGACGAAATCTGAGTAAATTGTGTCACTCGGTATGATTTTTTTCCTTCAGGTTATTAGGGGGTTTTTTTAAACAGCAGCAGGGAGGGTGAATCCTACAACTTTTTCAATTAGAGATTTAGCTGAAAAATAAAGTTTCCTACAAAAACGAAAATGCAAACGTCAGTAACGTCAAACCGAAGTCTCTAACCGACCCGAAACTTTCCTATTTGGGTTAGCTTATTTTTGTTACTTTATTTTTTGACTTTTGTGTTTTTGTTTTTTATGGCGTGTTTGTTTATATAACAGTTCGCTCACTCTTTGTCGTCGCCCTCCCTGCTGCTGTGTTTTTCAGTCAAATATTTTATTGACACCTATACGATATTGCGAACGAGGATCATGTAAATTTATCGTGATAAATCCGTGTGGGGTAGCTTGCGCTTTTGAGAAGAAATTTTTGAATTTAATTATATCCATATCCCCTGAACACCAAGTCTGATGAATGTTTTGCAGAGTATATGTATCGACTGCATTAAACACAACTAAAATATTGCATTTATCTCTGATCACTTTAGGTATTTGTGTATATCGCTGAGAAACATAAATTACATCAGTATTTTTGTGTCTGCCTCGGGAAAATATCTGAGCTGGATTTGATTGTTTGTCCAGCATCACATCATCATACACTACAAGATTATTAATACGTCCATCGAGATCATCCACAGATGGAGCTTCATCAATATCGGTGATAAAATCAACAATATCATTATCATCTTCATCTTCATCCAACGACTTCGCTTCTTCATTAAAATCTTTAAGCACATCGTAGCATCGCTGATCATCTACGGACGGTGCCACCAAATACAACTTATCCCACTTGAGCCATCTCATTATCAGATTAAACAATAATTGCGTCTTACCAGATCCAGATGGACCTATTATAAAAGCTCTGATAGAATTTGGTAGCGCTGCATGATGCTTGATTGACTCTTGCTTTCGTGTAGCTGAGAAGTCAATGACATCCATGTTGTACAAATATAATAAATAATATGAATTTATATTGTGTTCGATGCAGAGCATCAACCCCCACCACTGGATTAACTTCAATAATAACAAAAAAATAAAAAGCGTGCGCTTACAGGCAAGTGTATAAAATGTGGTACAAACAAATACAGATTTATTTCGTCTCATACGAAGACAGGTGGTGATATCGCTGCTTCACTGGGAAAATTACGAGGGACTCCATGGGATAAATACCCAGGAGAAAAACATCTTCCTGGATATAATTATTGTGGTCCTGGAACCCGACTTGACGAACGAGACCAACCAAGACCCGGAGAGTATTCAATTAATGCGATTGATCAAGCATGCCACGTTCATGATCTTGCGTATAAAAATAAAGATTTACAACAACCACATATTGCAGATGTGAAGTTGATTCACTCGTTAAATTCCATAAAAAATAAATCTCTCAGAGAAAACCTTGATAGCTTCCTGGTAAAATCTGCGATGAAAGGTAAACTAGTACTAGGGGCTGGTAATTAATCGTACATAAATATTATAATGGAATCGATTTATTAATGCCCAAGAGGATATTGGAGGGGTAGAGCAGCGATTAGTAAACTTGTTGATGCAGCAGGTGTCACACGTTCTGTTGCTGCGAATTGGTTAGCACGACAGGCAATATGGCAAATTTATTTACCACCACCTAAACAAACTGAATACGCACATTTTGATGTCAGTACTCCCAATGAAGTTCATTAAGCAGATATTTTGTTTTTACCGCATGATAATATTAAAACACGTAGACGTCAATCACGCACATACAAATACGCGTTGACTGTCGTTGACGTTGCAAGTAGATATAAAGAAGCAGAACCATTATCACAAAAACAGCAACTGAAGTTGCGTCTGCTTTTGAAAGAATTTATCAACGAGGACCTTTGCGATGGCCGCAGCTACTTCAGGTTGATCCTGGCAAAGAATTTCTTGGAGCAGTTTCACCTCTGATGAAAAAAAAAACTTAACGTCAAAATCAGACGAGGATACACCGCAATTCATCGCGATCAGGCAATCGTTGAGCGATTTAATCGAACACTTGCTGAGAGATTATTTGGATATCAATATGCAAAGGAAATATCCACAGATACGAGATCTCGCGAATGGGTTGCAAGACTACCAAGGGTGATTGCTGAGTTAAATAATGAAATTACTCGTGCAACTTCTATGAAACCTATTAATGCGATCACAAAAAACATATACCAGTACAACGACGTGAATCTTTCTCAAAACAACCGGTATTGGGTAATGTGATTGTAAGATATTTATATGAACCCGGTGAACTTGAAAGGGGTTAAAGAAAAGCAACTGATCCTATTTGGATTGTGACCACATATAAAATTTCCAGCGTGGTAAGATCCACATGTAGACCTGCAATCTACAGACTAGATTCAACTGCTCCTCAACGTGGATTTGTACGCGAACAATTACAAGTAATTCCTGAAAATACACAATTACCACCGCCATCACTTCTGTAAAATCAAAACATTAGCACCCCTACGTCGATTACACTCAAGACAGGTCTTTATCACATTTTCAGGTGTGTGACCTAGATTACTATTAATTCTATCCACGGTGAATTGTCTTGGATTATTATTCGAATACTGCCACATCATTACTGTATTACAGCTCGCACAATGGTTATTCTGTCGTTGTTTCAGTGTCATGATAAATTCAAGATCAAGATCAAACTCACGTTTATTTTTTATTTTTATTTTTTTTTTTTTTTTTTTTGTCAGATCGCTGATAACCAGCTAATTTTTTCTTGACAACTTCTTTGTTAACTACATCATCGCAATTGATATCAGTGATTTCCTCGGTCATTACGCGATCCATGATAACCCTCCGTAGCTGAGACATTCTTCTAACTCTCGAAACTGCTAGATAAACTAAAGACCATTCGATCCGATCATCGACAATCCAGATATTTGTATCAGAAATAGTTAATCCCTGTGACGAATGAATCGTTATAGCATATCCGAGAGTCCACTGAGTTTTGTCCATTGTTAATGCGCTCTCAACAGTACTCCCAGGAACAATAACAATATCATTAAGAACGAGTTTTTGTTTCTTATTAATTCCAGGAATCTCAAATTCAATATTTTGTTTGCTTGTGTCTGCTGGTCGATAACACAATGGAACAGGTAGATCTAAAACTTTTCTTTATGTAGCAGAAATAATTCTTGCTGAAGTGTATCACGAATTATCTTCCTACTTGCAACTATGAAATCAGCAGGCTTCCATAAATTCCAAAAATCATTCATCGTAGTCTCTGGGATTACTTTACGCATTATCTCACATTGAATCTTATCTGGATGCAGTCTGATTAATCTTTTAAATTCTTCAGCGGTTCATCAATAACTCTATGACCATCAGTTATCTCCTCATAATAATCTACGAACTTTTTCAGCCATTCGTGTGGAGATCATCCAACAAAAGGTGGTGGTTGACCATGATCACCACACATGATAATCGCAGTATTTCTCGTTAACAACCAATCAAGAAATATTTTTAATACCTCCAACGATACTGTACAAATTTCATCCCAAATAATAATCTTAGGAATATGTCTCTCGCCCATTCGTTGTGAAGTCCATTCATCTCCCTTCCATCGAAAGAAACTGTGATACGTACACAAATTAACTCCTCGTTCATTCATTTCTCTGGCGAGTCTATGTGTGGGTGTCAAAACAACCATATCCAAATTCCGAAATGATTCAATCGCACGTGTTGTTTTACCAGAAACTCCCGTTCCATTGAGATAAACAGTCTTATGTCTGGCCACAGGACTATATACTGATGGAGTCGATGATAATTCCGATAAACGATTATTTTTACAATAATTATCCTCGGAAATATAATCGGCAGATTCAAAATAATTAAGAATCTCTTCTCGTTTTATTCTCCATTCGCCCCAAGACGCGTCATTGGAAATTTATAACGGCCTCAGTGATTCTGTTTATTTTTTCTTGATATAAAATGAATTTGTTGCGACTCTAACCGCGGTATCAGAAAATCTATTTATGATCGATAATAAATTTATCGAAAACATACGCAAGCATCGAAGATCTTAATTGAGTGAACTGTGGTGATTCACTTTCAGTGTAGCTCACGATTGTTCCTAATTTAGTTCCATCAGATAAATAAGCATTTTCTCGGCTTATAAAAATGTTTCTCTCGGTTGAGATGGCAATTATAAAATCGAGTTCAGCATCGTCGATGATTAGTCTGCAACAATGTCGTTTGTGACCATTTGATCCTCCTTGCGTAAATTTATCATTTATTTTCTTGCGAGATCTTTTGCGAGTTTATTCTCAAAATCAGTTATATCAGGATTTTCATCATCAGAGTATTTCTTCTGCTGTGGTAACCAAACTTGTTTCTGCGGACGATATGATATAATTGCGTCACTGAATGTCGATGACACCAAAATTTCCGTATCAATCTTATATTGTAATGAAACTATTGGAGCCCAACAATTTTCTGAAAAATGTCTCCCCAACCAGACATAAACAACCATGGAGATTCCGTGCTAACTCGAATGATTCAATGCATGCAAATTCAGTTAAGTCAAAATCTGGTAAAGGTCAATTTATTGCAACTCTGGTCATCTCATGTGTTGGATGACCATATGGCTCGGAATACTTAGAACACTCACCCATCCGAAGCAAACTTCCAGGATAACATGCAACCATATCAATCGATATAACATCTTTGTGATCATATTTGGTATTCCATAATCCGCCGTGTCCATATTCGATACAACTGCGTTGGATATCCTCAAGAAATTCTAATCGTGTTGGTTTCCATGAATTTTCCTTCTGAGCAGCGTGGGCAGCAATTGACGGAACAGTAAAACAATTACTGGGTAATCGTTCGACAGTGATTTCATCGTTCATGTATTTCAACGCAAGATTTTTCATTTCGTCGTGGAGAGATTCTGTAAGATAAAGATCTCCATTAGGCCGTACAAACTGATCATAGTTTACAGATTCTGAACTCTGAAACACCCACACGAATACAGGGTCACTCTTACTGATATTTCTGATAAAATCAAACATATCACCATTATAGAATTTAACAGTTCGATTTTGTGGAAATATTGTTATATCCGAAGTCCACGCATGTGCATTATGATCACTAATCTATATCGAAGCTCCATTTTCTTTAATAGTTCGATTCGTATAAAATCTCTCGGGTTAATGTCTTCACTCTTATTGGAATTTTTTTTTTTTTCTAGTTCAGCAACATCTTTGATAGACGCTCCAGTGTCTTCAACTGTTTCTGCCTACTCATTTATTTATTTATGCCTTAGATCCGTTAAACCGTTTCCTCGTTTCGCATTCCTGAAATGTTCTGTAACTCGCTCAGCAACACAATTCAGGCGAGAATTTTCATCGGTAGAAGTTTATTGACGTTAGGTTTATCATTCAGTGGATATATCGCATAAGCTGCGTTACAGGATATGCTCGTTCATAATAAGGTCTATCAATTCCAGTCAGTATTCCTGGTTTATAATTTTTATTTATCATGACAATATTTTCAATGTGGCCCTGACAAGCAGTCAGGCGAACAAGATCACGTTTGTCACGGATAATCTATGAGTCGTCGTCGGTCGCTACGATAAATTTTATTCGAAAAATATATTTTCGTGCAATGTCGATATAATTAATAATTGTCGCTGCTCGCTTGTCATTCATTGTAGCATCGACAACACCACTGGCGACGCCACCGGCGTCGCGTACAATTCTGAATGTTGACCACACATGAACTGCACCATCGTTGCGAAATTCTCTCTTGGCTTCACTGATACCACTGATTAGAGTCTTATTCGTTAAATCAACCAAAGCTCGCCTTGGTAATTGAGGGGTTATTCTGTTCAGATCGAATCTGGTTTTAGAGGGCTTAATCGCAGATAATCTCGCAAATTCCTCCATATTATAATTAAGGCAAATACATAATTAAATTGAAGATTAATTATATATAT
>JAECUM010061832.1:0-14226 GCA_016617855.1 Megalonaias nervosa | reverse complement strand
GTCCAACTTAAGATCAGTAGAGATGAAATTAATTTGATCTGAAAGGTAAATGAAAATTCCCCAGCCCGAAACTATGCAGCAATTTTTACACATGTGCGTTGCATTATTGTCAGTGTCGAGCACCTGTTACGTCAGAAAAGCTCCGCGTAACGTAATAGAACTTAATTTCAAACACTGATATATAGTACAAAGTGTAATAGCGCCTGCTATTGACACACGAGCTATATAGGATGAGAGGAAACAATGACATTTATGGAGTGACAAAGAATGGACTGACAACGAACATTACGGTATCTATACACGGCTGCATTTCTTCATTACTGCGAGATATCAGTCTAATCACGGACTGAGCAGGACGAGAATAAGTAACGCTATTCGTGGCAAGGCAAGGAAAGGACAGATAATTCACGGATAGAAACTCAAAATGTGCTCCATCTAATCAGATGTCAGGGTATTACGGCATTTTAGCTTTGCACTGCTGGTGTTTCAGGACTCACGGTACTAATTCAGTTCCCATAGTAAACATATGCAAACACCATGATATAAAAATTCAGTAACATTAAATTTCTGACTGCTCATGATCAAACCTATATTTATCAGTATAGATGAAACCTGGATGATAGCTTCTGTGTAGAGAAAAGGATATGAGCCGCGGCACTTTCTTGGACCAACATGTGTTTGAAACATGTGCTTTCAATTCCGCACCAAAAAGTCAGGTTCTAATTTCAGTAATGAGTGTTCGAAGCACAAGACTGTTAAAGGACTGAAATTTCATCAAGGAAACAATGTCTCTATTTTTGTTTCAGTTACAACTAGGATAAGCTCTCAAAAGATTCTTTTTCCTACAAAATAGCTTTATTTATCAACCAATCTTGGCCAGTCAGACCCGTATTTACTCTATGTTATGTTCACCCATTTCCAGGCTGGTTCCCATTTTTTTCATACAATTAGTACCGTGTGTCTTTCAGCATCAGATATATCCACCAAAATAGCAACATCTTTCCGCAACTTCTTTTCTTTAGAAATATAGCACAACTTGGCTGAATTTTATTGTTTCATACCCTTTATGATTTGCATTATTCCACAAACATAGGTATCAGTCTGTTGGGGAATTCTATATAAGGGCGAGTTAACTTTACAAGGAATGATGATTGGCACAAATACATAGTATTACATTCTAATTCTAAACCCATTACAGTATAGTACATAGTATTACATTCTAATTCTAAACCCAATACAGTATAGTACATAGTATTCCATTCTAATTCCAAACCCAATACAGTATAGTACATAGTATTACATTCTAATTCTAAACCCTATTCAGTACAGTACATAGTATTACATTCTAATTCTAAACCCAATACAGAATAGTACATATTATTACATTCTAATTCTAAACCCTATTCAGTATAGTACATTTTATTACATTCTAATTCTAAACCCAATACAGTATAGTACATAGTATTAGATTCTAATTCTAAACCCCATACAGTATAGTACATAGTATTAAATTCTAATTCTAAACCCAATACAGTATAGTATATAGTATTACATTCTAATTCTAAACCCAATACAGTATAGCACATAGTATTACATTCTAATTCTAAACCCAATACAGTACAGTACATAGTATTAGATTCTAATTCTAAACCCAATACAGTATAGCACATAGTATTACACTCTAATTCTAAACCCTATTCAGTATAGTACATTTTATTACATTCTAATTCTAAACCCAATACAGTATAGCACATAGTATTACATTCTAATTCTAAACCCTATTCAGTATAGTACATAGCATTACATAGTAATTCTAAACCCAACACAGTATAGTACATAGTATTACATTCTAATTCTAAACCCTATTAAGTATAGTATTACATTCTAATTCTAAACCCTATTCAGTATAGCACATAGTATTACATTCTAATTCTAAACCCATTACAGTATAGTACATAGTATTACATTCTAATTCTAAACGCAATACAGTATAGTACATAGCATTACATTCTAATTCTAAACCCAATACAGTACAGTATATGGTATTACATTCTAAGTCTAAACCCAATACAGTACAGTACATAGTATTACATTCTAATTGTAAACCCAATACAGTACAGTACATAGTATTACATTCTAATTCTAAACCCTATTCAGTACAATACATAGTATTACATTCTAATTCTAAACCCAATACAGTATAGCACATAGTATTACATTCTAATTCTAAACCCAATACAGTACAGTAAATAGTATTACATTCTAATTCTAAACCGAATACAGTATAGTATATAGTATTACATTCTAATTCTAAACGCAATACAGTATAGTACATAGTATTACATTCTAATTCTAAACCGAATACAGTATAGTATATAGTTTTACATTCTAATTCTAAACCCAATTCAGTGTAGCACATAGTATTACATTGTAATTCTAAACCCAATACAGCATAGTAGATAGTATTACATTCTAATTCTAAACCCATTTCAGTATAGTACATAGTTTACACACTAATTCTAAACCCAATACAGTACAGTAAATAGTATTACATTCTAATTCTAAACCCAATACAGTATAGTATATAGTATTCCATTCTAATTCCAAACCCAATACAGTATAGTATATAGTATTACATTCTAATTCTAAACCCAATACAGTACAGTACATGGTATTATATTCTAAGTCTAAACCCAATACAGTACAGTACATAGTATTACATTCTAATTCTAAACCCTATTCAGTATAGTACATAGTATTACATACTAATTCTAATCCCAGTACAGTATAGTACATAGTATAACATTCTAATTCTAAACCCAATACAGTATAGTATATAGTATTCCATTCTAATTCCAAACCCAATACAGTACAGTACATAGTATTACATTCTAATTCTAATCCCAGTACAGTACAGTACATAGTATTACATACTAATTCTAAACCCAATACAGTACAGTACATAGTATTACATTCTAATTCTAAACCGAATACAGTACAGTATATAGTATTCCATTCTAATTCCAACCCAATACAGTATAGTACATAGTATTACATTCTAATTCTAAACCCAATACAGTACAGTACATAGTATTACATTCTAATTCTAAACCCATTACAGTATAGTACATAGTATTACATTCTAATTCTAAACCCAATACAGTATAGTATATAGTATTCCATTCTAATTCTAAACCCAATACAGTATAGTATATAGTATTCCATTCTAATTCTAAACCCAATACAGTATATTATATAGTATTACATTCTAATTCTAAACCCAATACAATACAGTACATGGTATTACATTCTAAGTCTAAACCCAATACAGTATAGTACATAATATTACATTCTAATTCTAAACCCTATTCAGTTTAGTACATAGTATTACATACTAATTCTAATCCCAGTACAGTATAGTACATAGTATTACATTCTAATTCTAAACCCAATACAGTATAGTATATAGTATTCCATTCTAATTCCAAACCCAATACAGTACAGTACATAGTATTACATTCTAATTCTAATCCCAGTACAGTACAGTACATAGTATTACATACTAATTCTAAACCCAATACAGTACAGTACATATTATTACATTCTAATTCTAAACCGAATACAGTATAGTATATAGTATTCCATTCTAATTCCAAACCCAATACAGTATAGTACATAGTATTACATTCTAATTCTAAACCCAATACAGTATATTATATAGTATTCCATTCTAATTCTAAACCCATTACAGTATAGTACATAGTATTACATTCTAATTCTAATCCTAATACAGTATAGTATATAGTATTACATTCTAATTCTAAACCCTATTCAGTATAGTACATAGTATTACATTCTAATTCTAAATCCTATTCAGTATAGTACATAGTATTACATTCTAATTCTAAACCCTATTCAGAATTTAATATTGGCTACTTTAGATTTGATAGAAAGAGAGAGAGGAAGACAGATGCCAGATACTGACAGTTAAAAAGGAATACAAAATTATAACCGATTTACATACATACATACATACATACATACATACATACATACATACATACATACGTACGTACTTACGTACGTACGTACATATATACATACATACACACATACGTACGTATGTACAAATGTACACACATACACACATGCATACATACATACATGCATGATGCATGCATGCACGCGCGCACACACAAATACATACATACATACATACATACATACATACATACATATATACATACATACATACATACATACTGTTACGTATACGTAATTTAATTACTTGTGTGTTTTAAAATCTTTTTTTAAAATTGTTTTGTTACATTTTATTGTAAGAATAATATTTTCACTGGATTTTATATTTTTCGCAGTAAATTTAGTCTTTCGTCTTGACATGATAAGGACGCAAAAGGTTGCTTTATCACTATTTTTAGTTCACCTTGTTTGAGACGTTTGTAAACATTGAATGATAACGATTGGCTATTACCAAGATCATGTTCGGCCCACGTGTTAGCGAAGTTTTAAACAGCCTTTCTTTTTTATTTATTTAAAGAGTGAGAATCTGATTCTTAGCTAGGGTTATTTTGGCCTACGTGTGAAATGGCATTTTTGTTTACTGAGCTTTTCAAATTAGTGATCACGTAGCCCAGTCACGTGAGCCACAATGTGATCTAAAATCATGGGTTAAGACAGACGATTTCTAGTAGATTTGCCAGTCGTATCCTACACTTTTAAGAGCTCAAGGTGTTTGTTTTTTTATTGTTGATGCCAGTTTGTTTTTGAAGTTCATCTATTTTTTGGGATTTAGTAATTTATATTCTCTGGAAAACAACACAAGTGCGTTTCTTTATAAAAATTCTGGGACAAAGACGTTTAGTGGAAATTTATTTTGGAGTTCTAAACAGAACATTATACATTGTGATTCAACGAGGAACTGTTGCCATCAGTACAACAACCTTATCTGACGTCATCGCCTTCCATACTGGAACTTCATCGAGATTCGAACCTGGATTCAATTCGAACTGTTTAATGATAGGACTTATATTTTTCAATTCTAGGAATAATGTTTGGATTATATTCACAAACTGTAAATCCTATTTCATATTTTTACCTTGTTTTCTAGGGAAATAAATTATTTTGTTAAAATTTACAAAGCTTCTCGACTTCACTCTTTTCTTTTGTTACTTTTGTACGAGCCTATACGTAACAATACATACATACATACATACATACATACATACATACATACATACACACATACATACATACAAACATACTGTTACATATATGTAATTAAATTGCTTGTGTGTTTTAAAATTCTTTTTATTTTCTTTTTGTTTCATTACATTTTATTGAAATGGTTATTTTCACGGGATTTTAAATTCTTTTTCAGTAATTCTGTTTATCTAAGACGTAAAACGTGTTACATTTGCAATATTTTTAGTTCACCTTGGTCCGCGGTAGTGTAAGCGCTACGCGAAAACGATTGGCTATTGCCAAGGGCATTTCGTTTAGTTTGAATAAACAATATTTTATTTTTAAATTTATTTCAGATTTAGAGTAGATAAGGGTTCTTCCTATGTGACAAATTGTATTTTTCTTATTGCGTTGTTCGAGTGTTAAGAGACCACGTAATCTATCTCGCGAGAACGGGATGATAATTTGTCGGATATAATAACCCTTTCTGAGCGCTCGTCAGTCAGTTGTATTTCTGAAACCTTGAAGGCCGGAGAGGTATTTATTGTTGAAACCAGATTGTTTTTGAAGTTCATTTGTGTTTGGAATTTAATAATTTATTCTCTAGAAAACCAAACGAGTGTACTGTTTTATAAATTCTGAGAGAAAGAAATTCAGTGGAAATTTATTCTGGAATTATTCGGAAACATAAACTGTGATTCAGTTGAGGAATTGTTGCTATTTGTACAAGGACCACATCTGACGTCATCGCCTTCCATATTGGAATGTGGTCGAGATTCGAACCTGGATTCTAATAGAACTATTTAGTGATAGGACTTGTATTTTTCATTCTCAGGATTAAATTTTGGATTATATTCACAAACCGTAAGTCCTATTTTCCAATTTTACATTGTTTTCTAGGGAAATAAATTATTTTGTTAAAATATACAAAGCTTGTTGTCTTCACTCTTTTCTCTTGTTATTATTGTACGAGCCTACACGTAACAATACATACATACATACATACATACATACATACATACATACATACATACATACATACATACATACATACACATTTACGTGCTACAATTAGATTCTGCAGTCACTTGTTATTAGAAAAGTTTTATACAGTAACTATTTGTGTTAACTCATTTAATACTATTTGCATTGTCTTATCATTTTAAATGATTATTAGAAATTAGGAGATAACTAACATTTGAACACTGTATTAACACGTTTGAAATTGCTTTATAGATATGTCTACACACATATTACGTTTTTTTTTCTTCTAATTTACTCAACAAAAGCATTAAAATAGTGAGGTCGTACACTCATCAATGCACACATGGTCGTACACTCATCAATGCACACACAGCCGTACACTCGTCAATTCACACATCGCAGAACACTCGTCAATGCACGCACGGCCGTACACTCATCAATGCACAGTTGGCAGTACACTCATCAATGCACACACGGCCGTATACTCATCCATGCACACACGGCCGTACACTCATCAATGCACTCACGGCCGTACACTCGTCAATGCACACATGACCATACACTCATCAAGGAGGCACTCACCAGTTATTATGTACTTTTGAGAGAGTGACTTATGTAAGGTGAAGTTGTTTGCATCTGAAACATGTTGGCATACCTCTATACAACTTTGATGCAATGTGGCTGACATTTCTTTGGATATTGTACTTATGTACATGATCTAAGCACACTGCTAGCTAAAATGACTGCTCCCTTCTGTTCAAAATATCAGCCTGAATTAGTCTCAAGTACACTATGTATAGCAGCTATTAAAATAGAGAAAATGAAGTTTGGCAGACTAGAAAATACCAGCTTCTGAAAGTGCAATGAATGAATTACCATATGCACAAAATGTAAAAAAGTTATCGGCTCTTTATTTACAACTTACCTCTGAAGTTCAGGAAGTGAAAATGATCAAGAGGAACTAGCACCAGCACTGTTTAGAAAGGTGCAAATCTGGAGTAACATCAAGCTGTATCCTCTATAACCCATGTTACACCCATCAATCATACACCAAAATAAAGGGAATTAAAGGATCTTTGAACATTACATAAGATATTCAAGGTCTTTATTAAATAGCCAATATAACCAGTGAGAAAACCCGGGGAAATTATTTTTCTTTAAAAGTCTAACCACATGAAATATACGAAACTGTAGAGCGCCACCCAATGCACACATTTCCGTACACCCATGCCAATGCACAATTGCATATATGGGCTTACCTGGGCTTATTCTAATTGTGATGTACGAATCAAAACTACGATTAATCTAAATTTGATGGAGAACATCCTAGTACACTGGCCATGTATCGATTCGGATACAAGATGGCCGCTATCGCTTAACCGGCTTGAAGCAGCTGTTCCGTTCTTTGTGCCGTTTTTCATGATATATGTGCTTCTTGCCTGTCTTCGTCTACGTTATTGTGTTCATCATGCATTGGATGTTCCGTTCGTATGTGTTTCTTCATCTCCTTATTTTGGAAACGAGAACAATTAGACTGTTTCTCAGCTGTCTTGCTCCACTGCTACAACGTCCTTTGTTGTTGAACCAACCGCCATCATGTGATACTCGCCAGTCCACCCGTTTATGCTATGATAGACCTTCATTAATCACTTTAAATGACCACTACTTGGCTCTCCACACTACATTGTGCACTAGACTAAACGACGTGGGACTAAATTCATCATTACTTAAATGTAAACGGAAGCGAAAAAAGAAACGTTGTTTCAAAGCTGGCCGGCGTAGAACAGGAAGAAGAATTCCAGTTATCTCCCTTTCGTCCTCTCCGGCTCAGCAATTTAAAAATTCGGCCGTTAATTTAGATAACCTAATTCAAATCCCTATTAAATCGTCAATCTTTGTGTCAACTATCCAAGAGATACCACTGCGTATCGCATTATTCAATGCCCAATCAGTAGGACCACCGGAAAAGCACACAGAAATAGTTAATTATATCTACGATCAGAATATCGACGTCTTTTTCCTGACAGAAACATGGCTAAAAGCATCAGGCGATGAGCCCAAGTGCGCGGATCTAACACCCACCGGTTACTCCATCAAGTCGTTCCCCCGCCACTCTTCCGGAGGTGGAATTGCTGTCATCGCAAAGAACTCCATAATCAAACGTCTTAACCACACCACAAGCTTCAATTTCTACCACACATCGTTTGAACTAGGTCAAACCACACTCACACTGGAACAAAAGTCAGTCCATTGTTTTCTGCCTCTACCGCCCTCCTCCTAATAGAAAAAACAAGCTGACAGAATCTTTCTTTTTGGAGCAGTTTCCGAATCTCCTGGAGTATGGAAATTCGATAGGTGGCAACATGATTATTCTTGGAGATTTCAACTTTCACTTTGATTGTCCTGGAAACCCATACACATCAAAACTCCTAGATTCCATTCATGTTTTCAACCTCAAACAGTCAGTTAACCAACACACCCATAAACATAGTCACATTTTATACTGGATTCTTTATAGACCTGATAATAATATTATACTGTCCTCCCTGGTATCCCACGAACTTGCATCAGATCACCTCTGCATTATATGCCATCTTGACGTATCAGTCCCTAACAATCCACCTTTATTTGCTACTAATAGAAACCTCCGTATGATAAGTAGAACCCAACTAATGCATGACATCCAAGCAAAACTATCAACTTGCTTACCTCCTACAGCAGAACAACTCGATAACTGTCT
Organism: Megalonaias nervosa; assembly: GCA_016617855.1. Classification (NCBI taxonomy): domain Eukaryota; kingdom Metazoa; phylum Mollusca; class Bivalvia; order Unionida; family Unionidae; genus Megalonaias; species Megalonaias nervosa. Next base: position 5,300 of record JAECUM010061832.1, on the reverse strand, counting down.
GCGTTCATTGCTTAACAAAAATGCGCTAGCAACCAAGTGCAGAGTATCAATTCAGAAGTGTTCTCCGTGGTGTAGCAGTGTTAAGGACCAGCTTCGCACTGCTAAAAGAGACCGCCGTAAAGCTGAGAGGCTTTGGCTTTCCACCAGAATCACTCTTCATAAGCAAATCTATGAAGCCGCTAAGAAGAACGTCACAAACATGGTTCATGCAGCGAAATCAGCCCACTACAGTACAAAGATCACGGAAAGTTCCAGTTGCAAAGAGCTTTTCGAGATAACTAACAAGCTAATGCCAAGGAACAAATGTACACCACTTTCAACTACCTTCTCTCCAGCCGACCTTCCGGACCTGTTTGCAAATTTCTTCCGTGACAAAGTACAAACCATTAGAGATAAGCTTGACAACACAATTTCAAGTGACTCGTCGTCACCATACAGTTGCGATACAGAATTTCAGCGGCAACCGTCAGCAGCATTTGAACCTGTCTCTATGGATTTAGTACGTACAATCGTGATGAAGAGTGCACCAAAGTCATGTGAACTTGATCCAATTCCAACACTACTGCTGCTTGAGTACTTAGATCCAATATTGCCTGCACTAACTGATGTTATTAATACCTCTCTCTCATCCGGGGAATTCCCATCATTTTTAAAAACTGCCATTATAAAGCCTCTGCTAAAGAAACCAACACTCGACCATAATGATTTAAAGAACTATCGCCCAGTTTCTAATCTCCCATTCATGTGAAACGTCTTAGAAAAAGTTGTTCTATCCCAACTTGTATCTCATCTGAATTCAAACAGGCTTTTTAGTAATGTACAGTCTGCATATAGCCCTTGCCACAGTACCGAAGCTACTCTTCTGAAAGTAGTTAATGACCTATCTGCTTTGGATAGCGGAAAGATTACAGTACTCACCCTACTTGATTTATCTGCAGCATTTGACACAATAGACCATGATATATTACTTCAACGTCACCAGCATGGATTTGGCATTCATGATACAGCCTTACTGTGGTTCAAGTCCTACTTAATTAACAGGACACAAACTGTTATCCGCAAATGGAATACACTCCAGCCCAGTTGATCTATGTTGTAGAGTTCGGCAGGGGTCTGTTCTTGGACCTGTTCTCTTCATTCTATATATCAGCCGCTCTCAAGTGTTCTAGATCATCATCCAGTGTCTCACCAACTGTACGCTGATGACATCCAAATAAACAAATCTAGCCACCCAAATGAAGTTGATGCTACCATCCAAGGTGTAGAGAGGTGCATTTCTGATGTGAAATCATGGATGACATGTAACAAGCTGCAGATGAATGATGATAAAACTGAAGCCATTCTGATTACAACTCAAAGACTTTCTCATTCATATCCTTTACCTCAAACAATAAATATCAGCAACACCAATATTAAATTCACACAGTCAGTAAGAAACCTAGGTGTTACTCTCGACAGTACTCTCTCATTGCACCAACATGCCATGAACATGTGCAAGGCTGCATATCTTGAGCTGAGTCGCATCAGCTCCATTCGCAAATATCTTTCAGTTGACACCACTAAAACACTTGTGTGTTCCTTAGTGCTTTCAAGATTGGACTATTGTAACTCAATTCTGTCTGGTTCGTCTCAATATTTACTACAAAAACTTCAAAAAGTTCAAAACACAGCTTCTCGGATCATCCTTAGAGTACCACGATCAGAGCACACCTCTTCCCTGCTCTGTACCCTACACTTGCTATCCATTCGATCCAGAATCAAACACAAAATGTGTTCTCCGTGCTACGTTTCACTGACGGGCTCCAGTCCAACATACCTATCCGACCTCACCCATGTGTACACACCAGCAAGATACTTACACTCCTCTTCTGACAATCATATACTCATTATCACTATGAAAACGAAATCATATGGACAACGTTCTTTTGCATACCAGGGCCCAGCATCATGGAACTTATTGCCCACTGAACTTAGACACAAAGACACAGTGATCTCACTCAAGAGCGCTCTTAAAACTCACCTGTTTCGACTGCAAGAACAACCTTAAAGACCTAATAATGTTTCCTACCTGAAATATTTTCAGCATGTTTTTTGTTTTCTAATTTCATGGCGTTTTTTTATGTAATCATATCATTATATATGTTTTTTTATGTTTTTAGGTGTTGTCTAATATTGTAAGCGCGTAGAGCTTCTAAAGATTAGGCGCTACACAAAGTCCTCATTATTATTATTATTATTATTATTATTATTATTATTAGTTATAATTAGTTATCCATCCTAGCACACTGGTCATGTATAATTAATTAGACATCTCAGGACATTGACCATATATAATTAGTTAGACATCTTAGCACATTGACCAAATATAATTAGACATCTTAGCATGACCATATATAATTAGTTAGACATCTTAGCACATTGACCAAATATAATTAGACATCTTAGCATGACCATATATAATTAGTTAGACATCTTACGACATTGACCATATATAATTAGTTAATAAGTTATATATCTTAGCACATTGACAATGTATAATTAGTTCGACATCCTAACACATTGGTCACGTATAATTAGTTAGACATCCTAGCACATTGGTCATATATAATTAGTTAGACATCCTAGCACATTAGCTATATATAATTATTTGGACATCCTAGCACATTGGCCATATATAATTAGTTAGACATCATAGCACACTGGCCATATATAATTAGTTAGACATCATAGCATATTGACCATGTATAATTAGTTAGACATCACAGCACGTTGATAATATAATTAGTTAGACATCCTAGCACACTCGCCATGTATAATTAGTTAGACATCATAGCACATTGACCATGTATGATTAGTTAGACATCTTACCACATTGACCATATAATTAGTTAGACATCCTATCACATTGGCCATATATAATTAGTTAGACATTCTAGCACATTGACCATATATAATTAGTTAGACGTCTTAGCACATTGACCATATATAATTAGACATCCTAGCGCACTGACCATATATAGTTAGTTAGTCAGCCACTCCACACTGCACGATTCGAACAACTTTTTCATCCATGCTTTTCAAATAGAAGCCGCATAAAGATCTCGTTCCCTCCATTCATGACAGCTTTGACTAGAACAAGTACGATCTTTAACATCTGTTCAAAGAAAAAAACAATTTGAAATACAATTTTGCCAAACTATGACGTGAAGCATCCTTCATTGTGGAATTAAGGTCATTTAAACCCTGCGGAAATACTCCCATCCTACCTTAATACGGTCACTATTTCCAAAATGTATTGGAACACGAATGGAACATTCAAAAGCTGTTTCGATTACAACGTTTTCCAAAATCTAACATGGAAATATTGGTACGAAGACCTTTCAGATTTCTATACAAATAATGCCCATCCGCCATTAAATATTATCGTTGTTTGGTTCATAAAAGGTAAAATTAAAAACACTTAATTATATAAATGCTACTTATTTGGTAAATATAATGTTATAGCCACCCATATCAAAACTGAGAAAGCACAAACTTCACGTCTTCCACTTAATCCCTTTTACCTAATGTTATCAGAGAATAGAAGATTTCAAAAGTGATGCTGCCAATCTGTCTTCTTGATGGTCCAGAAAATTAAGGCGGGGCGGGGACTGTCGAAAACTGCTTCTCGATAACAAAAGATCTGAGTGATTTGTCGTAATCTGTTTGGTCAGTTCTTTTATAATTTAACTGAGCAGTATCACGTGATGAACTTTGGAATTGCAAGAACGATGCTGCAAGTATAATCGAGATATTCCTAATGCATTTGCAAATAAAAAAGGAATTTAAGAATTTTTCTCGGCAGGTTCAGAACCAACAAAGACCGACTTCAGAAAGAAATCTTCGACCATAGATAATTGATAATATTTCGTATGTTATTTGCAAGAATGACGCCCTGCCGTTATCTCTGATTTCATGTCATTTCAGGCTGAGTCTCTCTCTCTCTCTCTCTCTCTCTCTCTCTCTCTCTCTCTCTCTCTCTCTCTCTACAGTGATATCATTACTATGCTTTGTCCAATGTGCCAATAGCGCGCGCACTTGAATGCGACTTCTCAAATATAGATGAATACGTTTGCGGTCGAAGAATGTGGTTATTTATTGATATTTAGATAAAAGAAAAAAATTCACACAATACGTGTCTGTCAGCCACTACAATACGTATTTTTCCGGCTAAGACTGCGTTGCGAATCAACAGGCAATACAGGTATTTTTCCGGCTAAGATTGTGTTGCGAATCAACAGGCAATACAGGTATTTTTCCGGCTAAGACTGTGTTGCGAATCAACAGGCAATACACGTATTTTTCCGGCTAAGACTGTGTTGCGAATCAACAGGCAATACACGCAATAAATCAGCTTAAAAGTATTTGAATCATTAGGAATTTTATCCCACCTTCAATCTCCGAAAGTATTTATCTGGCGTAATTACAATCTCCCTGAAAACTTTGCAAGCTCTTCATACGTTACAAATTAAAAACCATACTTTACACCGTCCACGCTAAAGTTTGTAATTTGAGTCAAAAATAAATGTAAATGGCGAGCTCAATGATCTATCATTCCTATTTTAGGAGTAGAAGCAGCCTAATCGTGAGCCTCAGGCCTGCGTAGCGCACTCTCGCAAAGGTAAAAACGAAAGTCATTATAAAGTTGTTCAAAGTGGAAAGGCTCTAGTAGAATTGATTATAAAATTCTCCTTTATTCGATTACATTTTTAAAAATATTCTTTTCCGAAGTCAAGTACATTATCTGAGAAATTATAGAGTTTCGTGAATTGAGCTCAAACATTGTTCACTGAGTTACTGAAGCCTGCACAGGACCACCACTGGAAAGGAAAGGAAATTAGCTCATATAAAACTCGTATTTGACTGATACCATAGTTTCCTCGTGAACGTGAGTACCGTTTAGCGAGGCAACACACAGAAGCCCCTCCATTATCATCTTCGCTAGCCAAGGTTCCGATATGATAACCCTATCTACACCTTGGCGTATCGAGCAGATATTTCAGTGCTTCGGGTCTGTGAATTTCAGTGGATGCGGTGGCTTGCCGCCGCATCCAATAAAAATTAAGTTGTTCAAATATGAACACTGTTCCTACATGATCGAGGCAAGTGGAGCACACAACTTGAATGGACTGATAAATAAGCAGTTTTCCACTGCCGGTCCTGCAAATATTTTTCACTCACATACACCTGTAATGGTTTCCCTGCGGCATAAAGAGATACTTTCGATGTTAAACTTAGTAAAGTATCCTTTTTAAGTCAAC